>CAUYQU010011480.1:0-32707 GCA_963574635.1 Cheracebus regulus | reverse complement strand
ACTTCAAGCACTAATTCTATAAACTAATATATGATTATATATGCAGGATTATATAAAGGAAACAGCTGAGCAATAACACTATAAACTAAGATATTCTTCAGGCACTAGTTGTGCCTGGGGTCTGGACAGTTCTCCTTCCTCAGTGCCCATGGTGGGGTGTTACCCACAGAAGTCTTTTGGATAATGTTTGTTATACAACTGAAAATGTTAACAAGAGCAATATGAAAGTATCAATACAATAATTTCTCCAATTGTGCTTATATATCCCCAATTATGAACATAATTCACCATTTAGGCCATAAATAATGATGGAACTTCCTAGAAAACTGCTTGAATCATTGTGTTATACAGTGAACATTTAACATTTAATATCCTAAAGGAATTCCTAAGGAGTGACACTAAAACTAACTGAACATATGTAACCATATTATTAATATAGATTTGAAGAATTCCACAGTATGCAAGGAAATGTAAATGTTGAATTGTTAACATATAGTTTTTATAACTTAATGTTAATTTTTGAACTGAGTATAAATAAAATGGCTATTATGGTAGCTATTAGATTGGTTGGACTCATTTTAATTGCTATTCTGGTATTTGGTTACTATGGATAAACACAATTATGACATTTCTAGAATTTGTGAGTGTGCCTCAGTCTGCCCTCATATCACCCAAGTAAACAGAATAATGTCACACACTCATACCTCATAAACATCCATATAAACAAATGTTAATGAGATACACAAAACCATTTCTGGAAAGTTCTGCCCACATACTGTATTCACCACACATCTTACAATAAATGGTTTGCTAGTGCACTGTTTCTTTGCCATCCAGACTCTTCTTGGTTTCCCCCAGTTTTTTTACTCTCAAAATGTAGTAAGTAAATGCACAAATCAAGTTTATAAGCAATAAATTATAATTTCTTTTACTAAATATATTCCATTTCATTCCTAAGGATATATTAAAATTTCACTTTTGATTCTAAAACTGCCACCTGAAAAGATTTATAAATGTATTTTTAGTTATAAACTTGAGATCTTTTTCTCATTTTCTTCCTTCCTCTTTCCTTCCTCCCCTCCTTTATCTTCTCCTGCCATCTCTCTCTCATTCCCCAATTCTGCTACTCTTCCAGTCTTCCAGCAGGATTCCAATCTGTGCTTTAAATAGCACAAGCTGGCCTGGTGGGCTACAGCTTGTGGGGAGACCAGGGGCTATTGTTGAGTCCCATGTTTGGGTCTAGTCCTGAGACCTTGGCGCTGGTGCCTACTCTGGGTTTTGAGTCTTAGGTACTAAATCCTACATTCTCTGATTAACTCTTCTTCCTTGTCCTTTTTAATCAACTCTATTGTATTGATACAAATGAAAGGCAAGGAAATAGACAATCTATGCCATATTAGCAGTATACTATTCACCAAAATAGATTTTTCCCTTTAATAAAGAATAATTTAATTGGTATAGGAGCTCTCCTTTCTTGAACAAAGTACAAATAATATTAGAATTAGGAGACATATATTTTTAAATTGTTTCTCTTGTGTTCTTTTATTGCTTAAAGACAATATCTGAAACTAATGTTCATTTCTCTAACAAAAAGGAAGAACAAGTACTCAGAATCCTGATACATTATTAACCATTATTCAACTTATTTTTATGTTAATAGCATAATTAATCTAAACACATTTGTTCTGATTAAGAGGCTCTAAGTTGCCTGTCATGCCACAGTTTAAAATATTTGTTTTTGTAGTATAACTTTTAAAAAATATATTTTTTTCTGATTATAAAAACACTATGTGCTTGCTATAGACGACTTAGGATACACTTGTTAATAAATCAAAGAAAACTCTTTCATTAAAAAACCTATTTTTGTTTTCACTAACACTTTACTTATGATCACACATGGACTTCTGAACTGTCTGTAAATTATTGTAGGTAATACTATCAACTAGAGAAGAAAATAACCCAAAATGTAATCAGGTGATTTCACATAGTACCTCCTACACAGGCTGAAAGAGGCACACTGATGAAAAAGTGACAAATACATGACTTGAAGAAAACTGCTCTTTGGCAAAATCAAGCACAGTGGGCTCCTGGCTATAGAACACTGACTTGCAATTTGGAATAAAAGGCAAAATTTGGAAAGGAACAGTCCTTTCACTAATGGCGGACCTCCTAAGATATGGAAGCGACTGGAAGAAGCTGTCCTGAGCATGGCTGATAGACATCTGCAATTCTCATGCCAGGGGGAATGGCCAGGAGAGGGTGTCGCTCTTATGGGATCTAGGCCCCATTAGAAGGCAGCATCTTTCTTCCCCTAGAGCATTTCCTTTGTAAATTTATACAAGTTATTTATAAGTACATACCCTTGAAAAATAAAATGAAAGATAATAGAAATAGACTGCAAAACTGCAAACACTTGATCAAAAGGCACCTTATTTTACTGAATGCTCTAGGTAGGAACTTTTAGCTCTAAAACAAAAGCAGTCAAACACTGCTGGATACAGACATTTAAAAAAATTATCTATGTTTGAATTTAACATAGATTATTCACGCCAAACATGAAGTCTTAATTGGTTACTTTCGGTTACCAATAATTATCTCTCTCACTAGCAGTTAGTCAGAGCTCAGGAAATGGAACATATTTCAATCTTAATCTGAGCAAAATATAACTAGCTAAGTAATCCTGCTGTTATACAACAAGCCAATGTATGCAAAATACATATGTAAATCATTTTAAGATGTTTTGAATTATCTGAAATATATTTAATACCACTCACTGCTGGAGAGATGTGAGAACAGAATGTAATACTTAAAAATATTTATTTCACTTTAAAAATGTTGCAGATTATTTACCGCAAAGCTAAGACTTACTATTCTGTAAATCTAAAAGCATCTGACATTATAATCCTGATTGCACACTATCTTTAAAGCAAACATTTTCAAGTTAAATCGTTATAATTGCTAAAAATACTTACCAATGGAAAATTGGAGGACAGAAGCTGTGGTTGTATTAAGGCCTGTGGTAATCTAGAGAAAAGGAATATATAAAAATAAGACAAGATAGAAAAGAGAGGAGAAAGAGGAGAAAGATGCTGGGAGCGGGGTGGGGAGGGGAAGAGTTAAAAAAGAGGAAAGAGGAAACCCATTAACAGAAGTTGCATTTAACCAGTTGCTGGTTCATTTTATCAATGTGTCTGAATACAGATCTGTTTCTTGTTCCCCTGTGGAAAATGAAGCAGTGAAATTCTGACTTAGGGACGGATAGCATATTTCTCAGAATCCTTTCATAGACTTCTTTTAGTGGAATCCAGCAGGTTATCTGGTGAAGGCATTTAACAAACCTCCTCTGCACTCACTCCACCATCTCCCCTCCATCCTATCACATCAATAGATCTGGGACCCAAAGAGAATGTAGCAAAAAGGCTACTGAACAAAAACTGGGAGATAAATTAAGAACAAATGAGTAGAATAAAACTATTTCGAAAAGGAAATATAACTACAGTAGCTAAAGGGCGTAGGCTTTCTTTGTGGAGGGGTGTGATAAAATGATATCAAATTGATTGTAATAATGGTTCCACAACTTTGTAAATAAACCAGAAACTTTGAACTGTAAACTTTAAATTAAGGAATGTAGAATCTGTGGATCATTTCTTAATAAAACTGTTACCAAAAAAAATTAAATAGAATTATGGACCTAGAAATAGCCTTCCAACAAGTTTCTGCTACTTTTCCTTAGTTTCAGAAGAAGCATGCTTAAGCAAAATTTCCCCTTCTGAAAGAGGAATAGTGCCTCTGTAATTTTAACATTTTATTTATTTTTCCTTTAGAGCAGTGGCTTTGACCCATACCAGCTCAAACGAGATAAGAATTAATGTTTTCATTTTGTTGGGTTCTGAAACTCTGTAGACTACAATATAGGACATTTCAGTGACTCCACCCTCTGCAACAGAAAGTGGGTAACTCTTTTCACTGTGTCAGAGGCAGCAGGCTGTCTTACTTTTGCTTCTTATTCGTCTTAATAACATCTTTAGACATACCCCTGCACTTTGTTAGCCCCATGTGATAAAGTCCACAAATGCAGAATGGTCAAGTACCATACAATTCATGAACAGCTATAGGAAATGAGTGAACAAGCCTCTTGCTCTGTTGAAATTCAGTTGAGATGTGAATATTAAAAGATTGGATGCATGTGAATATCAAAATATCTACATCATGACTTGGAGAGATGACTGAATGTGTGCTTTAAATACATGGCTATAAACCTACTGCTAGTGCATTAAATATACTGAAGAGTCTTAAATACTTATCCCGATGGTGTAATAAATGATGCTTGTGTCACGAACTTGATCAAGTTCCACAAGCTGTGACCTCTGCTAGCAAACAGCAAGTTGTGTGAAATATCGTCAAATTTAAAATTGCATGTCCTAACTGAGGGTGACCCTACACTTTGATTAGTCACTGATTCTCCTTTTTTCACCAGGGACTGGTAGAATGGTTGACTCTCATTTCTTTACTTTTATCCATTTGTTTTATTAGTAAAATATCAGCTACAAGAAAGAACAGGAAAGATGAGGGAATAAAAAGAAGCACTGCCTATGAAATCTATTCACCTATATTTATACTTGAGTATTATAAATATAAATTATACCTATATTTATAATTGGGTATTACAAATTATTAATCTTGAGTTCAAATATGACTTATTAAGCCTTTATACATGAAGTTCTGAAAACAAAAGGGCCCCTTAAAGAGCTTTTGATAAATAATATAGTAACTATGAATGTCTGATAGATTAACCTTTTCTTACCAAATCTCACTCTCTTAAATTATTAAATTCACTCAAAACTATAGAAAATTAGTATGATAACTAAATGAATCTGAAGAAATCACTGTAGGCTGAGGCTGTTCATTCTGCACTTTTTCTCTAAAATTTTTTATTGGGTTTGACATTGTTTTAGTCCAAACTCACCATTGTAATTAAAATGCATTTCCAAATATGTGAGAATAATTCAGTAAATAGGCTCGGCAAGGCTCATGCCTGTAATCCCAGCACTTTGGGATGCCAAGGCAGTAGGATTGCTTGAGCCCAGGAGTTCAAGACCAGCCTAGGCAACATAGGGAGGCCTCGTCTCTACAAACAATTAAAAAGAAATTAGCTGGGTGTGGTGGTGCATGCCTGTAGTCCCAGTTACTTGGGAGGCTGAGGCGGGAGGATGAGGCCAGAGGATCACCTGAGCCCAAGAGGTCAGTGCAGCAGTGAGCCATGATGGTGCCCCTGCACACCAGCCTGGGTAATTTGTCTTAAAAAATAATAGTAATAATTTAGTAAATAATTTCTTTTTTTTAAAAAAAGGAGGGTACCATAACTCATTACATTTTAAATTCTGAGAGCACATTTTTCTTTAAAGCAGTGAGTAAATGAATTCCTTTTTACCTTCATTTTATACTAGCAAAATGAATAAAGTTCAGTGTCACCACCTGAAATACAGAGACTTCACTGGGTTAAATAAAATCCAGTGAGGGGTACACAGCACAGCAGTAAAAGAAATAAAAACTTGTGCTATGTCCAGGTAAACATTAGCTGCCACCTCTCACTAACATCTCCTGAAATGAAATGGCTATTTAACTATATGTTAAATGGCTATTTAACAAAATGGGGATGCTCTTTTTAGCATTTTAAAAGATAAAGCTTAGCCTACTAAGGTTCTTTGCTTGTGGTTCTTTTTCTTGCAACTTCAGTAAGAATGGGCTTTATGAAAAATAAGAAGGTATACTGTTTAAAAAGTGATGTTTGGGAGTTGATATTTCATTAGTCCTCATGCACAATAATTTTGATTGCATTCAGTCATAATGTACCATGCAAATGTTAGGATTTCAGCAAATATTGAATATAATGTTGACTGAAAACCAAATTCCTCACTTTTCATTTGATTGATCTGTCTTCTATAAACACAATTTGGGTACAATATATATTTTTGCTTCAGGGACACCAATACAGTATAAAAATTATGAAAAATTAGAAGTTAGTATAAAATGTAGACATCATCGCCATCATTCTCAATGTTTTATTTTATTCCTTTTGAATCTCACCATACAAATTCATCTTAGGAAAATATTTATAATGGAAATATAAAAACTACATATTTTCTCATTTCTCAGATGACGATAATTATTTTGAATATTTTCCTTTTTAGTTGAAAGGCTAAACCCACATTAATTATAAAACACAATTCAAAATTAGCCCATTAAGATATATCAACTCTAATGCTAAATAAACAGAGCTATAGTGAAACAATCAGAATTAAATATACATGGGATTAAATAGATACTTCATTTTTATGCTATAAAAATATGAATTTTGGCATTATGTTCTTAGATATTTTTATTTCCTATTAACCAGTGAAAACAAAAATAACTTGTCAAGCATTTCCAGGAATATTACTATATGAGGCACCTTCTAAAATAGGCATTTAGTGTAAGCTCAATTAACTACAGTAAAAAAATTAATTCTGTGCTAAAGTTTATAGATAATTAATTCTGTCATGGTATATTATTTAAAATGTACTAGCAAATCTATTTTTTCAAGGAAAACTTCACCACCAGAATCATACTTGTCTGCAGGAATATTATAGCACCTTGTGAGGCTTGAATTATGAGCACCTATTATTTTAATTTGCATCCAATTAATTCTGTTTGTGTTGTAATTTCAACTAAAAACCCCTCAATTCATCAATGTTCTGAAGCTTGTATCTTTAACAAATTAAATGTATCTATTGCCATGAAAGGGGTATTTAAGCAGCGTAAAATAAGAACCATCTTACAATTAATTGGCTTTCACATTTTGATAACTAAATCTTTTAATTGCCCATCTAGGCACCCCCCCCCCACCCCCGCCATTTACACTGGAAGTCAGTCTTTTGACAACTTTTAAAGTTAATGATTTTGAGACACAATTGTGACATAAGGCTGAAAAATACAACCTGTTGCTAGCCCTCTGCAAAGGAAGAAGGGAAATAAAAAGAACAAGCATTGAAGCCCAAGGTGAAAAGCAAGAAAGTAAAGCATAAGAGACGGTACCAGAAGAGTATTAGGGACAAAGGAACTGAATCAGGATGTAACATAACAATTGCTTTTGTGTTACTTTTCAAGAAAGTAAAATGAAAGTAGTCTTCATGCCAGTAAGAATTACCAAGTCAACAAAAAAAGGGTTCATTAGCCACATGATCATGGCTAGTAGTTTCACTTCTTTCAATTTAGAATGCTTATGTTTCATTTTACATACAATTTGGCAAGTCCCAAAAGCTACTATTAATCAGCCCAAAGTAAAGGAAAATAATCTGCTTCTAAGTAATTTGACATAAACCAAAATTTAAAAAACATGGTTTATTAAGTAGGCTCTTTCATTTAAAGGAAAATCCATCAGGTTCCTCTGTGGCTATTGGCCAAAAATTTTAAATAATATGATAAAACTGAACACCTAACAGTTTTGACTTAAAAGGAGAAAATAAGGACAGTTTTAAGAGCATGGCTTTATAGCAGAGCTTAGAAGGTCATAAATTATTTATTATGGATATTACAGCAAATACTCATATTTTTTAAAAGCCAACTGATCATAGTGATGCACTGTGTTTAATGAGATCCATTGATGTTGCCAATTTTATTACTGAATTATTTATTTTTACATCTGAAAATAGGCCATAGAATCGCCCCTCCTAATTTTAAGATGTTTGTAATAGGACTCATAAATCATATTCGCATTTGAAGTTTAAGAGCATAAGAAAAGCTTTTGTTGGCAAAAAGCTCAGTAAATACTATAATGGAATAATGTACATAAACAGCACAGACTTACCAGTTCTCGTGGACCATATGGCTCACAGAAAGTGACAGCATTGCCATGCATAATTGCACCACACTGTTCTCCAGTCTCACAGTTGTTACACTCAACCCTGCAGGAACACAGAACACATCTCCAGTCTGAGAACTAAGCAGCACAGGTGGTTTACTGCTCAGGTAAGAAAAGATGTAATAGTTATTGTTACTCAGCTCAAATCACCATTTCAAGGAAAGTAGGGGTATTTTGTATTATGATAAAGTTAAGAAGACCTGGAACCAGAAAGACTTGAATATAAATCTCAATTCTTTCAGTTATTTATAGTGGTGGGCAAGTCACTTAACCTTCCAAAGTTTCGGTTTCCTCACCTGTAAGATGAGGATAACAATACTGACCTAAATCTCACATAGTTATTGTGAGGATGAAATAAGAGATTATAGTTAAAACACAGAGTACAAAACCAATGTCATAGTAGGCATTTAATGAAAGATGATATTATAATCAATAATTATATATATAATATACATGTCCAATACAAGGATGCCTGCAAGTATTAAGAACAAGCAGAGTGGCCAAGCGCGGAGGCTCACACCTGTAGTCCCAGCACTTTGGGAGGTCAAGGTGGGCAGATCCCGAGGTCAGGAGATCAACACCATCCTGGCTAACACGATTAAACTCAGTCTCTACTAAAAATACAAAAAAAATAGCTGGGGATAGTGGTGTGTGCCTGTAGTCCCAGCTACTTGGAAGGATGAGGCAGGAGAATCGCTTGAACATGGGAGGTGGAGGTTGCAGTGAGCGGAGTTCATGCCACTGGACTCCAGCCTGGTGACAGAGAAAGACTTTCAAAAAAAAAAAAAAAAGCAGAATAATATCCACTTATATAAAAACTTGTATCTCTGAAATTAAAAAGATGTTTTGTACATTTTAAACATTTTTTTGGAGTTATGGTTAGTGTAAATGTTTAAAATGAATGTCCTCAAACAAATCTGCATGTATATATTTCACAGTGCTCAAAATAATGAAATCAGACTGTATTTAATCCACGTATTAGTATGATATACACACAAATTCTAATTCAAGCTAATTTTGGATACTGAGCTATTATGCTAACCTTGCAAACAATGTAATTAGCTGCTATCTTTATTACTATAAAATGAAGTGGTTATTAAAATCTTAGGACACAATCTCAAAAATAAATTTATTCATCTCTCTCTCTAGTAGATATTGAAGATATGCATATTCTGGATTTGACCTTGTCTATTTACAGTAACATTTACAATTTTCTGCATTTTGACATTTTGACCTAAAATCATTATATTCCTAACATGTAGAAAGAAAGAGTTATGTTTCCCCTGTCTGAACCTCAAACCACATGAGAGCTGTATTTCATGCAGAAAGAACATTTTCAAAGACTTTCACATTCCAGGTGCCAAACATTGCAGAAAGGGCACTATGCCCCTTGTTTAGGAGATTATTGTATTATGCCCTTTCAGCCATTTGTTAATTTTAGAGAAAAGGAGTAGGAACTCTCCTCCAAATAGGAAGAAGACTAAGTGTGGAAGGAGCCCATAAAACCAAGAGGCAGAAACACTCTAAGTCAAAACTTGGCAAAGAAATGAAAGTACTTCCTATATATTTACCGCGTGGATTAAATGATATTATTTTAATCTTTTGAGCTGTGTTATCACACAAAAGATCAAAAGTGGCAAGTGTTTTAAATATATTTTAGTAACAATTAAAAATTTTGATACAGAATTTGAAATATTAATATATCATAGCATCACAAGTCTTAGGAGGTTCAAATTGGTTACTGTGAAGCAAGATTCTAATAAAATGTCCTTGACATTAGAAGAGACACAGCAGTAGCTTCATAAGGATAACAAACCTGTCTCTTGTTCATCATTTATGGCATGTTCCTTTGGGGCACATCATATTCCAGAAATATTTTTTGAATAAATAAATGAATATAAGACAACTTTATAAATATAAGCATTTTAAAAGTCTGAGGTCTAAAGGACTTAGAATAGTGCCTGGCACATAGTAAGTACATGATGTAAGTGTTAGCTATGATTATTGCTATGAATTTCTACCATTTCATTTACTCCAAAACTTTATTTTAGGGTTTTTTTTCCCTTAGAGACTGTATTATGCAAACAACGTATTACTACTTTTCTAATTTTTAAAACTGATTGTGACTGTAACAAAAGTGCAGTGAAGTAGCACAAAATTTGTAGTAGGCTTCTTACTTTAGTGAGAGATGAAGATTATTTGGCTTCCAAGTCATTGTGAAATGGCCTAACAGAAACATCAACTTTGACAGAGAAAAATGTAAAAGAAAGTTCAAACCTCACAATGGCTATCTGCCATTTGTCTCCAGTGACTCTAGACTAAAACTGTCATTGCTGATGTGAAATTTGAGGCCTGCTGTTTGAATTTTTATAGCAATCATGTTGCATGTAAATATTGCTCAGCAGTTTCCAAATCAACTATATATCAAGAAAATATCTATATATAATATATGAATTACAGGTCCTCTCCTTCCATAGTTTCGCTTAACAGAATTCAGGTAGAAACTGGATAACTGTATGAAAGTGATGGCCGACAGCCTGGAATTAGAGAACCAATAACTAGATGACAGATGTGTGATGTCTTCGGGGAATCACTTCTATGTTGTGGAATAGCAGGGGTTAAAAAACAATAAACACAAGAGAAAAGAAAACAGATGCAGCTATTCTTCCCATTGAACTCAACAACCCTGTAGACTCTTCTCTTCTTCATTGTGCTTTGTATCTCCAGAAATGTTTAATAAATTTAAAAAGGCATTCATAAACCCGCTGAAGAAACTAAAAGATATATAATTATCAGATATTACCCACTGTGTGGCTGTTACCTCCAGAAACAACGGCTTCACCAAGGACTAATGGGAAAAATCTGTCAGATTTCTGTCAAGGTTTTAAAAATGTCCTTTACTTGAGTTTCTCACAGTCTGACTGGGTTTGCCAGCATAATTTATTTTAATTTACCCTGAATGGCCATCTCTCTAGGAGGTCAAATCCAACCCTCTGTTACATGACAGTGGTGTTATTTATTCATCCATCATTTATTAATTCATCCTTTTCTTTAACAAACTTAAGTTGAGGGCTCACAGGCACTGCACTTAGCTTTAGTGATACAAGGACCAATCAAACACTTGTCGTTTTCTTCTAGGAGCTTACATTTCAAATGGAAAGGCAGAGAAGTAAATAATTATGATAGAGGCTGTCATTGCAATGATAGCCATTTACTGCATTCTATGATGTATCAGATACTCTAATGCCTCTTGATCTCTCTCTAAGACAGTCACCAGTGTCTTATTTTACTAATAAGAAAATTTCCCTTCAGAGAGGTTAGGCATTTGCTCAACATCACACAGTCGTGAAGTTGCAATTTGAACCTAGAGTTTGTAATTTGGACCTAGAACTTACTAACTCCAACACCTGTGACACTTGTCATTGCTCTTCACTCATAACAGGAACACACACTAGTTATGAAGGTACCTAATGCAGAGATTGGGGAAGTAAGAAAAAGCTTCCAAAGGAGATGGTCCCAAAACTGGTCCTGAATGAGAAATAAGAGTTACTCAAGCAAGGGAGAAAGATGAGAGTGCAATAGGGCACATGGAATGCAGAAATTATGACATACAGCTGAACTGTTAGTTCAGTGGGTCAGTCCTGGTTCATGCAAAGGCAGCAAAGGGTGCAGCTAGAAAGTGGCAACCAGCTCACAAAGGTTTCACGCACTGTTTACTAAGTGATAAGTGCTGATAGAAGCTCTACAAACAATGCCTCAATTAATTGATACAAAATCCTCTCATATTTTTTATTTTCACTTAGATGATGCTAGAACTGAGATTTAGAAACATTAAATTATTGTCCAAGGTTATGCAGCTAGTTAATTGCAGAATTGCAAACTAATTATTTTGTTTCCAAAGTCATGAGGCAAATCCAACTTTTAGAAAAATTATTACAGCAAATGATGGGCTGGAGGTAGAAAAGACTAGGGGCTACTACTAATATAACTCAAGTAGGATGTAATAGTGCCTTGAAATAAGGTGGGGATGGAGCAAAGTGGACACACTCCACTGCTCTCTAAAAACCTAATGTGAGCCACATTTGTCATTTTCCACTCCTAATGGCTGTATTAAAAAGAAACAAATGAATTAACTTTAACATATTTTATTTAACTTAATATATTCAAATTATATTTTCACATGTAAGTAATATAAAAGTTATTAATCACACTGTTTACATTTTAAAATACTGTCTTCAAATTGTGGAGTGTGGCCAGGCATGGTGGTTCACACCTGTAATCCTAGCACTTTGGGAAGCCGAGGCAGGTGGATCACGAGGTCAAGAGATCAAGACCATCCTGGTCAACATGGTGAAATCCTGTCACTACTAAAAATACAAAAATTAGCTGGGCATAGTGGCGCACGCCTGTAGTCCCAGCTACTCGGGAGGCTGAGGCAGGAGAATTGCTTGAACCCAGGAGATGGAGGTTTCAGTGAGCCAAGATCGCGCCACTGCACTCCAGCCTGGCGCCTGGCGACAAACCGAGGTTCTGTCTCAAAAAAACAAAAAGAAAAAAAAATTGTGGAGTGTGTTCTATATTTACGCACATCTCGATTCAGACTAGTCATATTTCAGGTGCTCCACAGCCATACATGACTAGTGACCACCATGTTGGATAATACAACTCTAGAGAATTAGAGGGCTTAGAAACTGCCTGCTTTGGCGTGAACAAACATGAAACTTAGAGATAATCAGCTGAACTTTCAGAGAAAGGAGACTGGGACTGACTGATATGACAGTTTAGGATCTAGCTGAAATCATGGGAGTGTGTATCTTTAGGGGCCTGGGGAGAAGGGGAGATATGCAAAGTAAGAAGAGAAACGGTCCAAGAATGAATCCCTGGAAAACAATCAGACTGCCTATGGTCTGGCTTCTGGAAAGCTCTAACCATCATCATCATCCTTCGGGGTGTATCAATCCAAGTGTATCTCCATTTACTTCTCCATGATTATTGGTGGTTGGGTTCATTTCTATGCATGTTCTCAACCAATCTGTGCTGTCCATTAAGGTGATCTTCCTAATATTTTTTTCTATCATTTATGTTTTGTACAACTACACATATGAATGCCGTTATGACACAGGGAAAGAGAAATCATAATTTCATGATCACAATGGTCCTGATGGAGACCAGGCAAGACAGTACAGAGAGCAACTGGTGGTCATGGCTTCCAAGAAGAGAATAGTTATCCATGTCAGAAAGACCAGGTGGATTTTAAAAACTTACAGATATAAATAAACATACAAAGTCCAAGAAAACAAATTCCTGGCTCATCCCAGAATTTGAAACAATACTTAAATGCCTAAGTGCTCTTTCAGTCTTACCCTCCTCACTTTCTCAGAATGCCTCTGTGTCTAATAATTTAACTTGGTTGAGTGGAGTTAAGTATTTAACCCCCAAAAATGTTCCCTATGAGGATCACAAGTAATCTGAAATGCTACTCTTTCTTTATGGAAAAGTTCTATGAGTTCCTAAGAACTAGGATTCTATCTGCTGGATAATGAGTGGTTCAATTTTCTTTAGGCTCAGTGCAAAAAGAAAAAAACAAAAATAAAAAATGCTGTTGTTTATTGCCGACATGTACATCTGTAAACTCATAGTTTCTCATTTTCTCAGGAATATGTTGGGCTTTATGAAGTTAGGTAACATATTCTTCACAGATTTGTAGGAAGAAGGAAGTTTTCAATAATCCCAGTTAAAAAGACTTTTGTTGTTTAATTTGAAAAGGAATGTAACCTCCCAGCCTAAGGATTAGAAATGAATTGCTTCTCTGCTTAATAGTAAAAGTAATACTAAATGTTTCTCTAATCTAAGAACACTTTTCCCCGTTTATATTTTCCAATATGAAAAGCAAAACATAAGAATCTGACAAGTACTTGGCACATTATACAGATTGTCCACATCAAAAATACACTTTGACATGAACAATATGATTAAAAGCTATTTTAAGGGAAACACCAGCAATCCTCAAAAACCATTAAAAGCTTGAACTTATTAAACCTTTTCTGAACCAATTTATCACATGCTTAGGTTCCACATGAAGCTTACCTATTACCGGAGTTTACAGATCATCAAGTTAGAGGGGACTTGAAATCTCACTGCATCTCATCACTCCCTCATGACAATGAAGCAGGACTAGAACTCAGAGGTTGCCTGATTTCTTGTCCAGCATTGTTCCCACTCTGCTTAATGCAGCCAGGGAGGGAAAAAATCCCAATTCTATAAAAACAATGTGCATTTCAAGGAATGTACGTCATTTTTATTGTGAACATTTATTTTGAAAATTGACAATAACTTTTCTTAAAAATTGTTTTTTCATTTCTAGGATAAACATTTTGTTGTTGTTGTTGTTGTTTTGCTAATAAAATGTACAAAAAGTAGAGAGATTAATGGACTTCATTGAAAAACACTGAGTGAATTCACTGGATTGAAATACATGACAATCAAATTCAGCACCTCTTTGGCTATATATATCCTTAGATAATTCATCACAATCTATTTTATATGTACACTATCTCTTTTTTTTAGTAACAAAAACATAAAATAATCAGTAAATATAAACAGTGTTACTTGCTGACCAAAAAAACTAGGATCAAACCACAAACATAAAAGAAAAAGAAATGCTTTGAACCGGGGTTTTGTCTTCCACTGTAACAAGCTCCTTGGCAGACTACAAGATTGTTATTTTGATATTAGTTCTCTATTTTTTGTTATTTATTATTTGGGTGGCTGTTTTTGTCATGGGACAAAGAATTACATGTGATGGTACTTTTGAGGAGTACAGAGTATAGTTCTGAAGATATAATTGGGCTTTTAAATCCTGATTTTTAAATTATTAGGCATGAAAACCACTAATTCATTGGGCACAGAGGATAAAGTGAAAGATCCCTGTAGTCTGGGGTCTGCACATAGCAGTGACTCAGAAGGACTCTCAGGATGCAGGAAAGAGGAGGAGGATGAATGAGAAAATTGAGCTCCTTTGCACAACCAGAGATTTATGAATCATTGTTGGTGACATCATCCTGATAACAATAAATAAATAACTGAAATATTATTTTCTCAAGAGCAGTCTAATGGCATGACTCATTCTTTTTAGATCACAACGAAATCACTCAGTCTTTAGGCAGGCACTCTGCTGAAGCAAGTTAATCACCTGGAGACTCACTGACAATCAGTTATCATCAAATTCTCATTTGAGATACATGTCATTTGTCCCCAAGACTGAGGACATCATATTATCTCTCCATAATGTATTGCCTCTGAAGGGGTCAGTGTCTGAAGATTAGCTCCACCAGAAGCAATTTGGCATTCTATAAATGCCTGCATTTCTGAGCTGCATTCACCAGCACTTCTGAATGGAGATATTAAGATAATTTAAACTTTTGTTCTCATTATTTAAAGGTTCCTTAAAATTGAAAAAAGAAAAGGAAAGTTCCTTGTAATTTCCTGACCCAAAGATAACGTGTCTGAACCCCCAGGTACAGAGCACACTGCCTGTGCTAACAAGAATATGAGGTGTGAGCTTCCAAAGCCAGGCAGGAACAAAGACTGGCAAATTCACCAAAGTAAATGAGACCCTGCCGACCATTTGGCATCTGGGCTGTCAGCTGACTTATTCTGAGACACTAGAACTCTTTGTACCTTCCATTCAAACCTCCACAACCAAATACTCAACTTCTGACCATATTTTACTATAGAGATAATGTTTTATAATGAGGAAGGCATGACCATTATACTTGTAAGCAATTTACATGATCATTTTCAAGAAATCAAAGATCAAGCTTAATTAAAAAAAAAATCCTATTCTCTTTGTAAATGTGGAATCTTTTTAGAGAAACAGCAAGGAAAGTTCATTGTATAAGACTGAGAATAATACTGCCTTCAACTATGTCATGTCTTTTTTCTAAGGAGCTAACACATACTGTAAATGTGAAAATGACAAACTCCATTTATAGCTCATTCTTTCTCATTACTTTTCACTGAGGAAGGTAAGATAACTCTTCTTATTTCACTAGGGAGTTAAAAATTTGATCTGTTCTTCATTAACAGGTACGAATGACAAACGTTATTTGGGTTAAAAATAACACTTCTAAAATCTTACAACTGCACACAATATTCTGACCTCCTACTATGGTAAATTCCACTATGTGCTGCTTGAAGAAATATTTTACTTGTTTCAAATGTACTTGACATTTAATTCCTTTGAGTGATCTCTTGTTTTTGTCACCTAAACCAGAAATTAAAAAAGGAAGTAATAAGCCTCTAGATTCACACCTTATTTTATTAGTTGGACATCCCCTGGTTAACCTTTCTATTGCAGATGAAGCTTTTCCCTGGTGCAATTACATCATGATAGGAAAAGAGGGGAACGCGGGGGAGGAAGTTAGAGAGGAAAGTTACAGGAGAGTTTTGTAATACGAGAAAAAAGTTATTAACAACAGAGAAGAAAAGTAAAAGAGTAGAAAGCAGTGAAGAAATCAAGAGGGAGAAGGTTAGAGAAAACGTAGAGAAAGATTCACATATGATCAGAATAGTGAACCATTAAACTCCAAATATCAAATTATAATTCCACAACCAGAAAATGCACAGATATACTAGAGGTTCTGGCAAGGGTATGTCATCAGAGAAAATATTTATTGTGTCTGATTTTTTTTCCCATCTATTCACCATCTTCTGTAGCCACTTGCTCTTGAGAAAATGAAAGGTTTATGCTCCCTTTCACCAGCACCATCTTTCTGGCTTACTGCCCAAGGGCATGTTGGACACTGAGCAAAGTGGAGATACTTTTATCCAATTTATTTCTCAGCTGTTTGTTCATCAGTCTTACTTCTTTCTGATTACCTAGAAACTCCACTTACACTGTGGTTGTCACCCTTGGCTACTAAATGGAGGAGTCCTCTTTGTTTTTTTTATTATTTATGGCATGGGGGTTGTCCGAGATACTAATGAACTATAAACTGGTTTTACTGCTTGTTTGACTTCTTTTCATTTATGGGCTAAGCTATTATTAAATAAAGCTCCAGCTAGTAAAATTCACCCCTCATTTAAAATCTCAGTATTTTTATATTCTTTGTTCAGACAATTATTTTTCTCAAAGAAATGTTAGTAAGCCAAATCACCAATCTTTTTCCTTATTTCATACTAATTGCTCCAACAAATTAGTATTTTCAAGAAGATACCAGATGCAGCAGTGTCTGTGATCTCTATTTTCCCCATCCTGTAATATGGTCATTTACATATGAAAATGGAAATGTTCTAGTCTTTTCTTGATTCTAGCAATCCAATGCAATGCCAACCATGGCTTTAGCTTCCTTTGTTGTAAATTGTGGGCCTTTCTGTATCATTACCCAACTGATGGAGGTCTTCTAGTACCACAGGATCTGAAACAACTTTATATGTGGCTTTCTTGATGTTTTTGGCATCACAATCCAATCATCTAAGATGCTCTTTCTGTGGAGTAACTCTTGTTCTTCCCTGATCTCTGCTGAGTAGGGCATCTTTGCTATTACTATTGTTCTATCACTGTGCTGGAGGGGAAACATCTGTTGTCATCTAGTTGCCATTTATCATTGTGTTTTTTAATAGTTCCACGTTTCCCACTAGAACATCAGAGCCTGGTGATTTTAGAGCTCTGGATACCTTCTGTGATCTTCAGAAAACAAGCATTAAAGGGATAACTTAAGTAAAACAAAGATCCTCTTTGACTTTGTAATTGCTTGGAGGGTAAAGACACTTCTCAAGAAAACTAGAATCCATTCATGTTTTAGTTCCTTTGCAGTCTCTCTTCCTCTGTCTCAAGTTATGAATCAGAAATACCTCCTATGTCTTATTTTTTCTCATTGCCTTTTTTATTCTTATTGAAATTTTTACTGAGCAAAATTTACACACAGTGGGATACACAGATCTCAAGTTGTAAAAATGCACCCATCTATGTAACCCACACCCCTCAAAATATACAACATAATCATCACACCAGAGATGGTTCATGCCCTCCCAAGTCAATTTTCTGTCCCTGAAACAACTATTGCTCTTATTTCTATCATGTTAGATAATTTTGCCTAATCTGGATTTCATATAACTGGAATGAACTCTTTTGGGTCTGGCATCTTTCTTTCTTTCTTTTTTTTTTTGAGAGGAAGTCTCACTCTGTTGCTAAAGCTGGAGTGTAGTGGCACGATCTCGGCTTCTGCAACCTCCACCTCCTGGGTTCAAGAGATTCTCCTGCCTCAGCCTCCTGAGTAGCTCGGACTACAGGCACGTGCCACCATGTCTGGCTAAGTTTTTTGTATTTTTTAGTAGAGACAAGGTTTCACTATGTTGGCCAGGCTGGTCTTGAACTCCTGACCTTGTGATCCACCCGCCTCGGCCTCCCAAAGTGCTGGGATTACAGGCGTGAGCCACGATGCCCAGTCTTCTTTCTTTCTTTCTTTCTTTTGAGATGGAGTCAAAAAAAACAAAGCAGTTTCAGTGACGCAAGGTCTGTGTCAGAGTGTCACCAGGCTGGAGTACAGTGGTGAGATCTTGGGTCACTGAAACCTCTGTGTCCCAGGTTCAAGTGATTCTCCTGCCTGGCATCTTTCATTCAAAATAAAATTTTTGAGATTCCTTTCATGTCCTTTGTAGGAACATGGATGAAGCTGGAAAACATCATTCTCAGCAAACTGACCCCAAATACCACGTTTCTGTTCTGTGAGAACAGAAAACCAAACGCCACATGTTCTCACTCTTAAGTGGGTGTTGAACAGTGAGAACACATAGACACAGGGAGGGAAACATCACACACCAGGGCCTGTGGGGTGTCTGTGGTGGGGTCAGTGGGGGACTAGGGGAGGGATAGCATTAGGAGAAATACCTAATGTAGATGATGGAGTGATGGATGCAACAAACCACCATGGCACATGTATACCTATGTAATAAACCTGCACATTCTGCACATGTACCCCAGAACTTAAAATATATAAACAATTTTTTTTTAGATTCATCCATGTTGTTGCGACTATGAATAATTCATTCCTTTTTATTGCTGAATTGTTAACAGTATTTGATTGTGTGGACATGTCACTGTGTATCCATCCTCCTGCTGATGAACAGCTGGGATGTGGTTCCAGGTTTTGGCTCTTAGGTATATTTATTTTTCAAGAAATCAAGATTTTCCCCACTTACATGAAATACTGGCAATGTTTATATCACAGTGCAATAATTTAATTCATAAAACAAAACTATGGGTCGGGTGAGGTGGCTCATACCCATCATCTCAGCACTTTGGGAGGCTGAGGCAGGTGGATCACCTGAGGTCATGAGTCTGAGACCAGCCTACCCAACGTGGTGAAACCCTGTCTCTACTGAAAATATAAAAATTAGCCGGGTGTGGTGTCAGGTGCCTGTAATCCCAGGCATTTGGGAGGCTGAGGCAGAGAATGGCTTGAACCCGGGAGGCAGAGGTTGCAGTGAGCCGAGATTGTGCCATTGCACTCTAGCCTGTGTGATAAGAGTGAAACTTCATCTCAAAAAAAAAAAAAAAAAAACCCTATGGATATGTAGTTGATGTTCAATAGTAGGTGCTTAAGTAAAGTGTTAATAAAATAAAAAGTATTTGTGGATTTGTGGTCTCTTACAGTTTTCTGAATTTAGTTATATGAGGTTTTCCTTCCCAATTTGTTGGGGGAGGGTTAGGAGGGTTGTTGCTGTATGATTAAGACACTACTGATGCCCTCTCTCATCAGTAGCGCAGCCGCATGGAACACATTTGCCAACAGCATTGATAAAGTGGCGTTCATTCATTTGTGCTCTCCCTCACCCTCTTGAGTTCAATGGCACATTGGAATTGATGCTATTTGTGTTGAGCTCTAGAGGTATCGTTGCTTGTGGTCCAGGGTAAAGTGGAGAAGCTTCATTCTCATCAAGGCTGAGCTGCCATTATATTCACATGAAGAGGTTTTGTTATTCTCTTGCCTTGAAACTTTACTTCTCATCTCTCATTCAAACAAGGCAATCAGAAGCCGCTGGGGGAGTGGGAATTTAAAGGGTCACTTCCCTAGCAGAGTCCCAGAGAGATCTAGGAGGCAAAGAGTAGAAGGAATCTATGCTCTGCATCTGAGGGAGGCAGAAGGCTCAGAGTTGCACAATTTCACACCAGAGTACAGCACGTAAAAGACGTCCATGGCCCGGGACTGGGAACAGCAGAACAGTCTCCATGCCCTCAAGCTGGGCTCAAAACAGAACCACTGCTCAGAAACAGTGGCGAGGACAGGGACAAAGTCGGGCTCTGTGGACTAGGCACCAAAGAATAGACGAGATAATGGAAGATTCAGTGGATATCTGCAGGAACAGATAGATGACTGAGGACCAGAGGTGCATCCCCATGCTACCTTCTGCCTTTGCACTAATAAGACACCTGAAACTAAGCTCAAAATCAAGAAAAAATAGAAGAGGACAAGCTACAGTTGAGTGAAATTAAGTTTCCACTAACATGGTAGGAGGAGGACAATATAAAGAAATTAGGTTGGGTTATGGAAGAATAAAGAAAGTTTTATTTCTCTGATATTCAAGTTTGTGGACAGAATTCATAACTGCTACACTTGTGTAAGCATAAATGATCTCTAGAAGGACTCACAGAAACTATCACTGAAACTGTTGACTCTGGAGAAAGAATATAGGTCTAGTGTGAGAAGGAGGCTTATTTTTTACTACTTATATTTTTGGATTATCTGAACTTTTTACCATGTAAAATTTTAAATTTTTAAATCATTCCAAATATCTGAACTTAACACAAAGTATATTCAATATTGAGTTGACATTAAAAATTTTATTTCTATTCCAACTGCCATCAAAACCTTCAAAGAGAAACTTAGCTGTTACCTTCATTCATAATCATATTATTTTATGTTCCTTGTTTTTTATGTACAGTCATTGGTACATGAGATAAACTTGGATATTAAAGAATAATATGAAATGGAATGAAAAGTTGACTTCATTAGGTAAAGTTAATGGAATATACATTGTGAGTGTTTTAACTTTTAAACTGACCTCCCTCTCTAATATTGTACAGGTGTAACTAGTTTCTTAATTTCTCCTTTGCTTGGCTATCAGTAGTATAGAGTAAATAATTCATACAAAGCTTTTAGAATCCCAGGGGAGAAATATGCTCATATAAGTAGCACATTTTTTCTTCTGGGATAAATTATTTGGTGGTATATTGAGTTATGAGAATTTGGCTAAACACAGCATACCCAGGCACTTTGCTTCTATCTGGTGATGTGTGGCAATGACATAGGACCGTGTTGGTCACAGGATTCTCTCCTCCACATTGCCACAAAGCTGCACTGCATTTCTGATTCTTCTCTGGGGTAAAGAGAATCAAAGACATTATTATAAAGGACAAAACTCATGTGACAAAACGTGTAGCAAGAAAACAGAAGCTTTAGGAGAGTTAAACTGCCTTATCAGGTTCCAAAGCAAAGTGGGGCTTTTACTGTATTGGAAATATTTCATGAGGATATCTGATTTTACTAGATGTTTGTTTCTGACTTTAGGAAGTTTACATTGACTTCTAAGGGGATCAAGACATCTAACATCTTCTTTTCCCCCCCTTTATGAAGGAGGGAATGCTGTAATGCTATTTTCATCAATATATATTCTATATATTGTATAATATAAATGCATTTAATTTGGCACTTGTTTTTTTATGAAAATTCAGTAAAGGAAGACTTGGGGACTTAGCTTAAGATTAGTTAAATAATAATGTTTTGATCATGTCTGGGCTTAGAAGAAGACAAACAATCCAATGTACAAATACATCACAAAAGAAAGAAAAGGAGGATGGGAGAGAAAGGGTGGGTGAGGCAGCATAAAAGTGGGAGAGAGAAAGGGAAGAGAGAGGAGAAGGAAAGGGAGAAGAAAGGAAGACAGAAAGCGAAGGAAAAAGGGAGGGAGGGAAAGAGAAAGGAAGGGAGAGAGGGAACTGATATGTATTGAGCACCTACAATACACCAGATCTCTTCATACTGAAACTTTGAAACAATGCTGTAAGAAATATTTGCCTACTTTTACTGCACAGAACTAGAGCTCAGAGAGGTAAAGCAGCCTTTTGCTTTTATCGAGGTATCCAAGAGTCAAACCAGAATAGTAATAGTCTGATATCAGGGCTTTGCCACCTTTTGTTTAACGCAACAGTCATCTCTTAAATAATGGGAGTTTCACAGTTCCCTACTCCCACCTTTTTTTTTTTTAATCTTAAAGAGGCTAAATGAAGGAGACTGTGAGCAATAACGGATAAGGTAAAATTACTCCGAAGCATATTTGATAAAAGACAGAAGAACTTGGCTTTTAAAGATAAAAGGATTTTTTTAAAGTAGGAAAAAAACTTTTTTTTTTTTTAAGGTAGGAAAAACCATAGCTTAAGTAAAAGAGACATAAAATCCATAACTTTGGTCAAGAAAGCATCTATCAGATCAGTCATGAAAATGGGTGAAGAAAAATCAATCACATTTTATTGATTTAAAAAACAACAGAATTTACACCACATAACAGTCACATTTTGTATTTGTCAAGAAAACTCACTGAAGAAAATGAATCAGCTTGACAGAAATGAATCTATCCTGAAAGAAACAAATCATTTGATAATATCTGTATTAACAGAATATAAAAAGGCAAAATATCAGGAGAAGTAAAAAACTTTTCCAGGGAAAAGTGGTACTTAGGTTTTTATTGGCCTCTTATTAATAAAGATTTTCAATTTATTTTAAGAAAAATTATATTTAGGGAAGCAGAGTTCAATGGATAAACTGTTTCTTTAAATGGCATATATATTATAAGATTTTATGTCTAGACTTTCTGGCTAGCCTGATAATATTTTTTTCTATATTTATACTATACTGATTTATATTTCCTTCTAGAAAAGAAATAAAAGTTTCTTGTGTAATACTGAAGGCTCAACACTCTACTTACATGTCATCTTCAACTCTCAGGTTAACTTTCTCCAAGAAACTCCCACCGGAGTCATCTCTCCTTTCTTTGAAACCCCACTAGTATGCCATCTGTTCTCCTTTGTCACATTTAAGGATTGCTATCCTGTATTACAAGCTTTTAAAAATGTGGTTGTAGTGTCTTCTCTACTAAACCACTTGAATCATACCTCTTTTTAATTTACCATAAAAATAAAATGAATATTGCTCAATATTTGTTAAAAAGTGAAAATAAACAAAACAACTGAATATCATATGCTGACATTCAAGGATAAAATGATTATTTTCTTTTTAGTCTTCAGTGTTGTATTGCTTGAACTTAGTTTACATTAGAGCTTCTAATTTATCTTGAACTCTTCTGCCCAAACAAAAAACATTCAGTATAACAGAAAATCCAAAATTCAGATATTGTTCCAAATTATGTAGATTGATTTTTATTGTAACTCTGGGTCAATAGACCCATTTTTCAAAGTGAGCAAAAATGCAACAAATTGTCAACAAATTCAGGCATCCATTTATGTATTAGACAAGTTTTTAATGAGTGAGTTTTGGTTCATTTTTTATTTGTCCTCAAAAATCTCACAGTTAAATAGCTTTTGAAGGAGACACTGGAGTATACATAATGAGTTGAACCAATAATTTAGAAATTATTTGGAAGTATGAGCCAAATCATTTGTCATTTCAGATAAACCATTTCCCTTCTTTCACTTGGCATAAATGAAATTATTAGACATATTACAGCATAATGTTTTCTATGTAAAGTTACTGTAAAACTGAAAAAAAAAAAATCTAACCACATCCATGGCTTTGAGGAGCACCTGGATTCAGTTCTTAAAGAAGTCAAGCAATAGGCATTATACGCAGTCTACACTAAGACCATTTCCATAGTTTAACAAGTCTCACTGATACCTTAGCACTAAAGATCAATTTAATTTTAAGTAACTGCTCCTAAGGGAGCCGTCAGCATCATTTGTTGCATTACGCAAACCAAAGTGAGGCATGTTCCTGTAACTTACCATATATTTGGATTTAATTGCAGTTGGTGGTAGGAGTCAAAGTCATCTCTCAGGATAACGCTGTCACTGTGTATTTCAGCTAAAAGAAAAAGGAATTGTTTAGGAAAGAAATACACTACAACAGCATATTTAGCTACACACAAGTGTTAACGCACTGTATTTGTGAAGAATAATGTATTGTAAAACTAAATTTTAAATGAGCAGTTGATTATATTTGCTTTGTCCCTCAAACTACTAAGGGACAAGGGTAAAAGGCTCTGCTGTTTAGACATCTAGAAGTTGGGAAAACCAAAAACCCCAAAAAGAAACCAGGCAGAGGAGGTAGGAAGGTAAAAGTCAGTACTGACCTACAAGGAAAGGCCATACAAGACTTGTCTCCCATTGATATGGCTTGGCTGTGTCCCTACTCAAATTTCATCTTGAACTGTAATTCCCATAATCTCCACATATCGTGGGAGGGACCCGGTAGGAGGTAACTGAATCATGGGGGCAGTTACTCTCATGCTCTTCTTGTGATAGTGAGTGAGTTGTCATGAGAGTTGATGTTTTCTTTTTTTTTTATTTTTCCCCCACAGAGTCTCGCTCTGTTGCCCAGGCTGGAGTGCAGTGGCACGATATTGGCTCACTGCAATCTTTGACTCCTGGGTTCAAGTGATTCTCCTATCTCAGCCTCCTGAGTAGCTGGGATTGCAGGTACCCACCACCATACCTGGCTAATTTTTGTACTTTTAGTAGAAATGGGGTTTAGCAGAGATGGGTCAGGTTGAACTCCTGACCTCAAGTGATCCACCTGCCTCGGCCTCCCAAAGTGCTGGGATAACAGGTGTGAGCTTCCCGGCTGAGATTTGAAGGTTTTATAAGGGGCATTTCTCCCTTTTGCTTGGCACTTCTTGCTACCACCATGTGAAGAAGGACATGTTTGCTTCCCCTTCTGCCATGATTGTAAGTTTCCTAAGGCCTTCCCAGCCATGCTGAGCTGTGAGTCAATTAAACCTCTTTCCTTTATAAATTACCCAGTCTTGGGTATGTCTTTATTAGCAGCGTGAGAATGGACTAATACACCCATATTTCTACATATATGCATCCATGGCTTCCAAGATGTTGCCTGTGGCTTCCAAGACTCACTTTAAAGCATGGAATTGGAAAGAACATTCTGGCTATTTACTGTCAGTTAAAGTTGCTGTAATCTACTGATCCATTTTTTTTTCTATCTTTCTTGCCTTGGCTTGCTTTCTCTCCTCTATATTCACTCATTTTTTATTGAAAGTGTGTCAATTTGTTAACTTTTTTCTCTCTCAGAACTACATAAATAATCTATATGAATAAGTAAAATTCCCAAATAAAATCAATTTAGAAGTCAAGAGGAATGCCAGGGAGCCATACATGGTTTTACATATATTATCACTACATTTGAGATATACTGAATACCTATTTTTAAGTTCTGGAAGAACTTTGGGCATGTCAAGTGCAATATTTTCATGAACTGTAGAGTTCATATTTCCACTGAATAGATGATGGATAAGTAAAATCACTTTCATGGCCAGCTACAACATAAGTATGCTCATTTTAAAGATTGTGTGAGAAATGATAACTATTTCTACTTATGTTGTCAAAATTAGTTTGTACTTTAACAATGCTCTCATCTGATTCGTGGTTTGCTTAGGAAGTTTGTTTCAGCTACTGTAAATTCTTTGGATCTTGACAATTTTGTTTGAACTAGCTAACAGACTGCCTTTTGAAACAATTAAAATAATACTATCCAATTAACAAAAAATACCCCTCATGACTTTTTCTTTTAAAAGTGATATTTTATGTTTTTTAGGCTCACTCAAATATAATTGTCTGAACTCACTGGGTAATTAAAATCACTTCCCAACACCAGGATGCATCCTTTTACATTCTCTTTGGTGACATCCCCACCCATGGCAGTCCTTGCTTCCTTTATTCCAGGTATGCCAGCAGGCAAGCACATAATGAAGTCATGGAAACCAGTGAATCAGCATGTACTGAGAGGACTGGTTGCTCAGACTTGAAGCCTTAGGCTTGAGAACAGGGAGAATATGGATATACACAGGAGAGAATGCTGTGATGTATTCTGTGCATGGGAGTGATTTAATGATTCCACTGAGCAATGAGATGCAGTGCGTGAAATGCCTACAGGGTACAGCTCTCTCAGATACCCAATCTGGCCAAGATTCGGCTGGGCCACTGCGGGTCACCAGCCTGTCTTGGCTGCCAGAAGGCATGCTTCTAAGGGCTTACGTTTGTCTGCCAAATAAGAGGAGCCTCAAGCTGTAGCATTACATAAAAGTAGAGCTTCTCAAGGCAGATTTTCCAAAGAGGAAAAATAAATTAATTGGGTTTATAGGTTGAAAGGAAAAGCCCAAGAGACAAATAACTGACCTATCTGGAAAGTGCCACAGTGAGAGACATTTGAAAAGGCTGGAACCAGCTAGTACAATTTCTTTTCATTCTTATTAAATACTATACTGTAGGAAATTGTTTTTAAAATAAGTTTTCACTGACACAAATGAGAAAATGCTTAAAGATCACTTGTTTTCTAGAGACTTTGTTGTTTACAAAGGCAGTGGATAAGTCTCACTGGATACTTGTTTGTGTATGTATTTACTTCAAAACACTACTATATTATTCATCATATACTTTATGAATACAAAATCATTTAATCCTCATATCAACCCTATGAGGTAGGTACTATTATTAATTCTATTTTACAGATGAAGAAACTGAGGCACAGAGAGGTTAAGAAACTTGCTCAATGTTGTGTGGCTACCAAGTGGTAAAAGTGAGATAAACCCAGGCAGTGTGGCTCCACAATCTGTGATCCTAACCACTACACACTCTGCCTCAAGAACCGTGAGCCACTAAAAACATGACACTATGAAAAATTCATAGTGCCATTTTAAGAAGCAGGTAGTTATTTAAACAGTCTCATTTCGATTTTTTTTTTTTAAAGAAATAGAATCTCATTCTGCTGTCCAGGCTGGAGGACAGTGTCACAATTATAGCTTGCTGCAGCCTTGAAATACTGATTTAAATGATCCTTCCATCTCAGCCCCCAAAGTCGCTAGGACCAGAGGCACAGGCCACCACATGTGGCTGATTTTTAACATTTTTTTGGTAGAGATGGGGGTTTCGCTCTGCTGCCCAGACTGGTCTTAAACACCTGGCCTCAAGCAATCCTCCCACCTTGGCATCCCAAAGTGTTGGGATTATAGGCACGAGCCACCATGCCCAGTTTCAGTTCAATTTTTAAAGAAATGACAAAATAATTTCTTTTTAAAAAATAATCCAGTACTAATTTGAGCACAGATTTCAAATGTTAAATGACTTCAATTCTTCCACATTCATGGCTTCTTACCCACTAGCTCTATGCATGGATATTTATGATGGGCATCTAGTATTATGAAGGACTCTGGGGAAAATTCAGCATTAGAATGCAAATGCTTACACTCAATAGGATCTCATCCATGCTTCCAAGATTTCTTGGGGCTGAGGGTACTAACAGGTGTGAAAGTCCCTGCATGAGCCCTCAGCTGGGCAGCATGAATGTTTCCTCAAGGAGGTTCTGTGTTCAGGTATAATCGGTACCCAAGTCTAATTTCAGTAAACGATCAGCAACCAGAAAGGACAGCTTCCTCACCTCTCTAACATCTGCTCACATAGCCAGAAGAGCCAAAAAAGTAGATCAAGTACTAAAATTAATGATGTCAGAGCCTTAAACACTTACCTAGATGCGGATGTACAGTGGCCTCTGTTGGAGCTGAACCAAGAGAGGAAAGAAGAAAGACGATGGATCAGGCATGAAAGCAAAATCCAGTAATAAACAGCACAACACAGTTACAAAACTTAGATCACATTAAGCAAATCAAATGGCTACAGACTTCCGGTTATTTTTTTTAGGAGTTTCTGGAACTCCTGAAAAATAGAAGACAATAAATATGATCTTGAATTTTGTACCAACGCTTATTGGTTAAATCATAGAAGAGTTTCATGAAGATTCACTGAATTGTTAACTCTAATTAAAGATTTTCTTGAAACAAATGGGATACTTGACAATTATCCAATAATGATAAAAACCTGGCACACTGATATACATTCTCTCACCAGTATCACAGTGCATATGAACAAGCCAAATCTGAAGCTTCAAGGAAAACAAGGGTTTATTTGCAAACCAGCTGGAAAAGTAGGAACATTTATATTGAAATTGAAGCTTCAAAAATACAAATTAATAGTGGTTTTACACATGAATTTCTTAACATGAATCGAGTTTCCAGAAGATTTTAAATGTAATTTCCAGTATTTTCCAAATTGTCTACAAAAACCCACAAGAAAAATCTGAAGAATGTCTTCTTAATATTAATCATTTTAGACTTGCTTTATAATTTATGTAATATTTCTGTGACTTCCATGTTAATAATACTATGCTGACACAAGGATAATACATGGATATAGTTTTGAAACTGATATGTTTTTGCATTAACAGTAAATCAGCTCTTCTAATAAAAATGAAAACATTTTGTCAAAGTGGATGTGGACATTAAAGGAAAATGATCTTCTGATACTCAATTCAGTTACTGGAATTTCTCTAGGCAGGTATGAAACACTTAGGTATGTGGATCTACTTTTCAATTGTCAATTTTATGAACTCAGTACAGGCTAAATGTTTCTTAAGATGTGTTATGAGTGTAAACTATGTACCAGATTTTGGAGATTTAGTACAAAAAATGTAAAATATCTCATTAATAGTTTGAAATTGACCACACTATGTCAAAATGTTTACTATTTTACATATTGTGTTAATAAAATACATTATTAACTTAATTTCATTATTTCTTTCTGTTTTTTAGATGTGGCTACTAGAATCCTTAAGATTGCACATGGGTTACAGTACACTTCTACGAGACAGTGCTCAACTAGAGCTAGGAGGGACATCTGTACCATATATCAAATAGGAGATCATTATCAAGCAGGAGGTGGTGGAGTTACAGAAGGAAGACCAAGTCACTCAGAGACAATGTAAGGTATAAAGAGAGAAGTGAGGCTGGGAGCAGCAGCTCATGTCTGTAATCCCAGTATTTTGGGAGGCTGAGGCAAGAGGATTCCTTGAGGCCAAGAGTTTGAGACTACCTGGGCAACACAGTGAGGGACCCTGTCTCTACCACAAACATTAAAAATTAGCTGGGCAAGCCGGTGCACACCTGTAGTCCTAGCAACTCAGGAGGCCGAGGCAGGAGGATCACCTGACGCCAGGAGTCTGAGGATGCAGTGAGCTAGGATTGCACCATCACACGCTATCCTGAGCAAGAGAGTGAGACTCTGTCTCTAAATAAATAAATAATAAAAAGAAAGATGTAAAATGTGGAGTCAAACATATCTTTAAAGGACAGGTGGAAGAAGAGGAGCTAGCAAAGGTGACTGAGTAAAAGTGTATTCCATTAATGAAATAAGAAAAAGAAAGTTTTAAGAGCTAAGAGAGTTGAAGGAGAGTCCAAAATAATCTTAATAAAGCTGATCTCTATCAAGAACATCCTGCTATCAAGGCACTGTGCTAAGCAGTGTCTACAGACGAACTCAGGGATATTGGCCTCAGAATCTACACTCAACTACTGTGCAGACTGCTCTTTCTAGAAGGTTAGCTGCAAAGGTGAGAAACGAGATCTTACATGGGGATGAGGACCAAGGGATTTTTCTGTTGTTTGCTTTGTTTCTTAACATATTATGATAGTTTACCATGCCTAATGTTAGCTATATTGCAAAAGGGATTCTCTGTATTTATGTTATGTTATAGAGTGTTAAGAAGAAAGGAGAAACATCTGTCTATAAAATAAGGAATTTCAAATTATTTCACAGGTAGTGAAATAAATTGGTTAAATTAAATGCAGGAAAAGTTATGACAATTATTAGAAATATTTACTATTCACTAAAATGGTTAGATATGTATAACAAACCTGCAGAAACGTTGTTAACTACTTTACAATAAATGATTTTGGTCACTAAGGCCTCAACCCAGTAAAGAGTAAGTTATAAAATGCTTTATTCTACTTTAAATTGTTTATTCAAATGGACATCTACCTGTGATGAATTATTTGGGCACATGGAATCTTTCACTGAAACACCTACATCACAATCATCAGGGTAGGGCCATTTTAGAAAGACCCACTTAGTTAGACTCTCTGAGGGTGGAGGCCCGGAAGGTGTAGTTTTTAAAATCTCCTTGATTGATTCTGATAGAAAGCTGGACTTAAAATTCATTGGTTTAAACAACACAATCCACTACTTATTTTTGTAGCATGCTGAACTGTTCTCTGTGTTGTATTAAGTACTTATCTTTGCTCTGAAGAAGAAACAGGCTCCTCAAAAGCAGAAAATATGTCCACCCAAGACATCAGCCAAGGTTGGTAATAGTGTCTCAATAAATAATGAATTGATTTGAAAGCTACTTCCTAGTTGTAATATGTTTTATGATATTTTGGAAATTAATTGAAGATCCAAACCTTTAAAAAATGCCAGACTGGATGCATAACATTGTTCAAAAGTCCTTTATTTTAAGTGGTCTGGGGAACTTCAACACCCAGTCAGCATCTACCTGGATTTAACTCAACAAATTTATGTCATGTTTTAAATCACTAGTTAGGAAGCTTTGTTTTAGTATATTTTAACCAAAATGTCCACTATCTGAGATAACTATATATTATTTACTCAAAAAGAGAAACATATTTAGTACGCAAAACTTAACTGAAAGGAAAAGTACAAATTTTCTTGACAAAGATTCACGCACGTATGGTATAAAAATGGGCCAAAACCTAGTAAAGTACTGGGCCTGGAAGCTTATTTTAATCATTTCTCAATAAGTTACAATATCAATCTAGTTTTATGTATTATCAACAAATTTTCTAGGCCTGTAGGAAGTTCACCATCTTTTCCACATTAACTGAGGAAAATGCACCACAGAAAAATTAAAGCAGCCTGAGGAAGAATGATACAGTTCAACATTATTTATCATATTCCCATTTGGATACTACCTGCCTCGCCTCATACTAGTGACTATGAGTGAATTATTAAGTTCTTATATTATGTGAACTTGGCATAAAGGCCTTTCCTCTTTCCTTTATTAAATGTAAAACGTATGCTTGCTAATGCTTGCTAGACAGGTCCTCATTTGTCAACTGTCTAAGTGCTGACCCAATGGCATCTCTCCAGATCTACCTTTCCTGTTCCTCTGCCATTGAACTAGCTCTAGATTGAATCACTGAATTTTTCTCGATTGCTCGAATGTTTTTATCTCAACATTTTATTAGTCTGTTACTGATTTTCTGCCTCCCCCAGGACCCTGGAATGCCCCTCCCCATCTTGCACCTTGCCAACTTTCTCAGCTCCTTTGAATCTAAAATTGCATGATTAAAATCTAGTAATTACATAACATTGTCAAATGGCTTAGAGAGTTTTGGTTTCTGAGAATGAGAGAGAAGAACTGGTTCTTTGAGAACCCAGTTCTTAAAGAAGTGGGTTTTGGTTTTGGAGAAAGAATGGGATGGAATACACCTTTAACAAAAGTGTAAAAGATACCACAGTTTCTTCCAGGTATTTCTGTAGTTGTGATAGGAAGAGCAGGTCAGCTGACCAAAGGTGTGCACAGAGGAAGATGCACTAGGGATGGGAACCCTGTTACTTGTCAGAGGAAAATGAATTGAAGAGATGAGAAGATAGGCTGGAGTTGTTCTGTACCCAGAGAGATCACTGTGGGGAAACTTCATAATATGGTCCTAATTTAGTTTCATTGGTGAGACCCATGAAAATGTACATAGAGGCTGGGTGAAACTTATGCAAAGATAAATGATTTAATAAGGAATCAAGTGTTTGTATAAATCAAAGAGAACTCCTACATTTTTTCAGAAGTGAGTATTCTTTTCTCTAAGGTAGGATGTTCAAATAGGAATGAATGTTCAGCTAGGATATCTAAGAATATCCAATTCTGTTAACATTTCCCTGTTAGAAACTGCATGTGAATGCATTTGTGTTTCAGTGAACTCTAAATTTCATTCAGAATAACCATACATCTCTGTAATCTTTATCCAGAAATATAATGCCATTGAAATTCATAAACATTACAAAAACTATATCCTTTGTAAAGCTTGATCAAGTTCCAGTAACTGGACTGAATTGGAAATTGATCTTATGTATACCAGGATAACTTAGGGAGCATGCCAAATGTTCTCAGACTGAATTAACTTACTTAAAACCACAGATAAAATATAAACTGTTACATAAGTAAATTAAAATGAAGATTATACATTGCCTTAAAAAAAAAAAGTAAAAGCAAGCCAACAGAATGGAGGAATTATGATATAATCTCACTAAAACCACTAGTTTTTTTTTTAAATTGTAATTTAGGTTCTGGGGTACATGTGCAGATCATGCAGAATTGTTGCATAGGTACATACATGGCAAGGTGGTTTGCTGCCTTCATCCCCCCATCACCTATATCTGGTATTTCTTCCCTCATTATCCCTCTCCACCCCTACTGTCCCTCCCCTAGCCCTTCACTACTGACCACAGCGTGTGATGCTCCCCTCTCTGTGTCCACACGTTCTAATTGTTCAACACCCGCCTATGAGTGATAACATACAGTGTTTGGTTTTCTGTTCTTGTGTCAGTTTGCTGAGAATGATGGTTTCCAGATTCATCCATGTCCCTATGAAGGACACAAACTCATCGTTTTTTATGGCTGCGTAGTATTCCATGGTGTATATGTGCTCTGTTCCTTACCA
>CAUYQU010011479.1:0-37795 GCA_963574635.1 Cheracebus regulus | reverse complement strand
CTTCACAAGACTAGAAAAAGCTATTTTATTATGTATTTATTTATTTACTTACTTTTTGAGACAGGGTGTTGTTCTGTCACCCAGGCTGGAGTGCAGTGGCATGATCTTGGCTCACTGAAATCTCCACCTCCCAGGTTCAAGCAATTCTCGTGCCTCAGCCTCCCTAAGCAGCTGGGACTACCACTGCTCGCACCACCATGCCTGCCTAATTTTTTGTATTTTTAGTAGAGATGGGGTTTTGCTATGTTGGCCAAGCTGGACTCGAACTCCTGGCCTCAAGTGATCCGCCCACCTTGGCTTCCCAAAGTGCTAGGATTACAGGCATGAGCCACGGTGCCCAGCCAGAGATCAGATTTTAAAGGAACTAAGGAGGCCTGTTCGTATGACCCTGGGGCACCTCTTCGGGAGCTAGCTTAGGCGATGTACAGACCACACCTCGTGATATCTTTCCTAGTCCCCTAGGGTCAGGGAGGTTGGTGGGAGGTAGGGGGTATTCTCGCCTCCTCTGCCTTCCTCTTCCCACCAGAGGCTGATGTACTTTTCACTCTCATCTCCTACAGGCTCTGGTCTTCTCTCCTGACCCACTGCTGCTCTCAAAACAAGTGTAACTTCTATGACAACAAAGACCCGGAATGCGTGACCAATGTGAGGTTCTCACCAATGTGAGAACAGGACCACATTCCCTCCTTGGGGACTCCCTGTTCTCCATCCCTCATTGCTTTCTTATCTTGTACCTTTAAGCAATTTAGTGTTCTCTGGGACACGTGTCTAAATGTGTATTCCCACCACCACCACCTCCTATGGTAGCAAATCTCATAACCTCCATGAGGGTGATAGGACTCCTTCACATTTATGGAACACCTGCACTGTGACAGGCATTGTGCTGAACTGTGTCTATGTAGATTATTTAAGCTTCAAGATTCCCCCTGAAAGGAGATCATACTACCCACATGAAACTGAGGGCCATGAATTTGAAATCACTGTCTGAAGTCACAGTGTTGGGAGACAGTGACACTAGGATTTGGACCAGGTCTGGGAAGATTCCTGCCACTGAGCCTCAGTTTTCCTACCTGTGAAAAAAGTGGGTGAAGGGTGAAGAGGTGAAATACAAGAGCAGTAAATCTTGGGACAACTTGGTGGGTCGTGGAGAGACCAGGGATCTGGAAAGCATGGTGGCTTGGTGTGTCATTGCAGCTTCAGGAAGTGTCCCGCATCGTGGGCAACTCCGGCCTCAACATCTACAACCTCTATGCCCCATGTGCTGGAGGGGTGCCCAGCCATTTTAGGTAGGTGCTGCCAGGTGCCCCTGGGGCCAACCCCAGCCCCATCTGGAGGCTCCACACTCATCCCCCCACCTCACATGCAGATATGAGAAGGACACTGTTGTGGTACAGGATTTGGGCAACATCTTCACTCTCCTGCCAATCAAGCGGACGTGGCATCAGGTGTGCAAGGGCATGGGCTTCCTCCTGGTGAAGTGAGGGTGGGGGGAGAGGCAGGGAAGCAGAGGCTCTGACCCTCTGTCGGTGCCCTCCAGGCACTGCTGCGTTCAAGGAATAAAGTGCGCATGGACCCCCCCTGCACCAACACCACAGCTGCGTCCACCTACCTCAACAACCCGTACGTGCGGAAGGCCCTCCACATCCCGGAGCAGCTGCCCCAATGGGACATGTGCAAGTGAGCCTCCATGGCCACCTGTGACTTGGGGTGGCAGGTTGCCGGGGCTTGAGCGTGTCGGCACGTTCCCAGGGATCTTCTGTCTCAAGCAATCCTCCCTCCTTGGCCCCCCAAAGTGCTGGGATTACAGGCATGAGCCCCCACACCTGGCCATCACATTGGTCATTAATATTACTTCCAGCTGGATGCGGTTTCACACGCTTGTAATCCCAACACTTTACGGGGCTGAGGCAAGCGGATCACCTGAGGTCAGGAGTTCGAGACCAGCCTAACCAACATGGTGAAATGCCATCTCTTCTAAAAATACAAAAATTAGCCAGGTGTGGTGGTGGCTGCCTGTAATGCCAGCTATTCGGGAGGGTGAGGCAGGAGAATCGCTTGAACCTGGGAGGTGGAGGTTGCAGTGAGCTGAGATCGTGCCACTGCACACCAGCCTGGGCAACAAGAGTGAAACTCTGTCTCGAAAAACAACAACAAACTATTACTTCCATGTCCAATCTCCTGTGACCCCCCACAAGTAAAAGGGTGACAGTGGGCTCAGCAGGGGCTGCTCAGGTCCATTTTGATTGGTCAGTGGCCACACTCTCCTGTTATATGCTGTGACTCCCACACCTGCTGGCCCCTAGACACTAAATGCCAGTTGCATCCCAGTCCTCGTAACAACCAGAACATGTCCCTGTACATTTCTAAATGGGGGTGAGTTAAGGCTCTCCAAATCCCAGCCCACCATCCAGGTCAGTCCTAGAGAGGGTGACCCCCCAAAAAGGGGAGTGGAACCCAGCTGTCTGCCTCCTGGGTTGAAGCTTGGAGATAGGAGAGAAGAGTTGATCTATTGACTACTTTTTTCCTCTACCTGGTCTTCCTGGGGCCTGCTCATGTGTTCCTGGCAGCTTCCTGGTAAACCTACAGTACCGCCGTCTCTACCGAAGCATGAACTCCCAGTATCTGAAGCTGCTTAGCTCACAGGTGAGTGGGGACAGCACAGCTGGATCCGCCAGCAGCTTTAGGACCCCAGAGTAGCACAGCAAGCTGGGCACCCCTTTAGACTTCCCGTCAGGACAGGGGAAGCTGAAACTCTAAAAGGCAAAGCCCAGGGTCTTGTGATTTGTGGAGTCAGGATTTGAACCTGGGTTTGTCCCCACCCATGCCAGCCTGCTATAGAAGGTCTGCACCAGCCAAAGAGCCTTAAGGGTGAGAAGAGCTTCATTCATGCCAAAAACAGGTCAACAGAGGTCCAGGATGGGAGAAGACCTTGTCCAAGTTCATGTGGGAGGCACTGGCAGGGCCACGTTAGGAGCAGGTTCTGTCCAGCACAGTGGTTAATAGCATGGGCTCTGGAGTCACATGGCCTGGGTGCGAGTCCCTTACTGACCACATAATCTTGGGCAAATTTCTTAAATATCATGAACCTCAGGTTGTGCATCTGTAAAATGGGGATAATGATGATATCCACCTTCAAAGGTAAAACGTTTAGCAGAACACTGGACATGCAGTAAGTCATCAGAAAACATGAGGATTCCCTGGTTCGTGCTATCTAGCTCATCCCCTTGAATTCCCTGAGGGGTAGACCTTGAACTAGGGAAGGGCTGGGGCCTGGGCTTCTTCCACCCCTCATTTTTACCCCGTCCTGCTTTAGAAATACCAGATCCTGTTATATAATGGAGATGTAGACATGGCCTGCAATTTCATGGGGGATGAGTGGTTTGTGGATTCCCTCAACCAGAAGGTAAGGCAAAGATTCCTGGCCCAGGGATAGGGGCTGCTGTGGAGGTCGGGGGCGGGTATGCCTGGGAGTGGCCGGCTGGCTGCCTGGCTGTGGTCCACAGAGGGCAAGTGGAGGAATTCCCAACCCCGAGGTCTTGCTGGCAGCTGTGAGCAAGGATGCAGCTGCTGTAGGCTGATGTCTTTCCTGGTGGGGCAGATGGAGGTGCAGCGCCGGCCCTGGTTAGTGAAGTACGGGGACAGCGGGGAGCAGATCGCCGGCTTCGTGAAGGAGTTCTCCCATATCGCCTTTCTCACTATCAAGGTGGGGCCTGAGCCTGCTGAGAGATAACTGGGCCAGAGGCAAAGGAGCAGGGCCCACCTGTCCTTTCCCTCTGGCTGCCTTTTATGCTAGGTCATGGGTCACCATCCAGCCCCTGTATAGGCAAGTTTTTTTTGAAGAGGGACGGGAGGGTTCTTGGAAGAATAAAGGGCTTGGGATGAAGGAAGCCCCCATGGGTTAGCAGTTATATGAGGAGGGAATGGGGGTCAGGATCTCACAAACATTGCTCCTCAGGGCGCCGGACACATGGTCCCCACCGACAAGCCCCTCGCTGCCTTCACCATGTTCTCCCGCTTCCTGAACAAGCAGCCATACTGATGACCATGGCGACCAGCTTCCCCACGGCCTGCTGCAGCTCCTCCTAGCCTCTCCTAGCCTCTCCTGCTAGGAGAGCCCTCTTGTAAGCAAAGTGCCCCTGCAGGGCAGGTTCTGCCTCTGGGACTCCCATAGACAGCCTGGGGGCAGGTTAGCACTTCACTCCCGCAGTAGTTCCTGAATGGGGTGGCCTGACCCCCTCTCTGCTTAAAGAATGCCCTTTATGATGCACTGATCCCATCCCAGGAACCCAACAGAGCTCAGGACAGCCCACAGGGAGGTGGACGGACGGACTATAATTGATGGATTCACTGATTATGGAATTAAATTGGGTACATACAGCTTTAAACCCCGTCTTCTCTGTGGCACTGGGGGTTAGAGGGGCCACTATAAGATACGAATGCGGGGAAAGAGGGGCTGAGAGGGGTTGGAGTCCTGAATGACAGCTGCCAGTGTGGGGTCAAGGGCTCAGACAGCTGCTGTGGAGGCGGGCAGGGCAGTGGGTGCCTTGACATCAGCAGGCCGGTTCTTCTCAATCACCTCTCGCAGCCCTTTGGCAAAGTGGAGATCAGCCCCAATGGTGAGGAAGCCCTGTGCAGGGGGCAGAGAGGGGAGTCTCATTTATTCATTCAGTTACTGAGGCCAGAGTTTAAAGATGAAGAGACAGAGTCTTTGTCCTTCAGGGGCTCAATCTAATGGATAATAACATGTCAAGGTGCTAAAATGAGGCGTTAGGAGTACAGGCTATGGGTATCAAAGAGGGCTTCTTGGAGGAGGTGACCTCTGAGCTAAGACCTGAAAGATGAGTAGGTATTGGGATAGGAGAAGAGTGCTCCAAGGAGAGGTTACAGTGTGTGCAAAGGCTTTTAGGAGTCTTAAGATTAAAACGGGAGCTGGGGACTGGTAAGGGAGGAGCTGGGGTCAGGTAGTGGAGGGCACTGGGGAGCCATAGAGAGAGGGGAAGGCCCTGCCCTCCTTCTCCATCCCACCCCCCACTCACCGCATGGTTCGTCACCACCTCACGCACAAAGTTGATGCCCTCAGGTAGTGGGATCTGCACCCCACGCCAGGTCCGCTCTGTGAGTGGGAGCACCTGGCTCAGTCTGGGCCTGCCCAGCTCAGCCCTCCTTCCTTCCTCTGTCCTCACTCCCCAGCCTTACCATTGAGCATGGGCATCACCCCAATCTGCAGCAAGGTCTTCAGAGGGGCCTGTAGTGGGATCAGCTGGGACGGGAGGGGGGAACAGGGCAGCAAGTGGGGGGTGGGCTTGCCTTTACCTGCCCACCATGACCCCAGCCCAGCCCACCCACCCTTCCCCACTCACAGCCAGCGACTCCAGTGCAGACTGGTTGGAATAGATTCGAAACCTGCGGGAGAGAAAGCCCGGTGGGCACGAAGCCTGGAAGCTCCCCTTCCTCAGGCCACAGGCCTACCTGCCAGAGGTGCATGAGTTGCAGGCTCAGATGCCCCACCTAGGCACCTTTCCAGCTGCTACAACTTTCCAGGTATCCCCGGGCCAGTCACTGCTCCCTCTTGAGTCTCCTTTTCTCCAAGTCTGCTACTGTTTATTTATTGAGCACTTCTAACATTCCACACTTCTGCTGGTAGCTTTGCAGGTGTTATTTAACAAAACTTACATTGCTTAGTTCTTGTCAGACACTAAGCATATTTATTTTCTTTTTCTTTTCTTTCTCATTTTTTTTTTTTTTTTGAGACAGGGTCTAACTGTGTTGCCAAGGCTGGAGGGTAGTGGTGCAATTTCAGCTCGCTGTGGCATTGACCTCCAGGGCTCAGGTCAGCCTCCCACCTCAGGTTCCCAAGTACCTGGGACCACAGGCATGCATCACCATGACATGCTAACTTTTAAATTTTCTTTTTGTGTGTGTGTGTGTTTTTGAGATGGAGTCTCCCTCTTGTCTCCCAGGCTGGAGTGCAGTGGCACGATCTTGATTCACTGCAATCTCCACTTCCTGAGTTCCAGCGATTCTCCTGCCTCAGCCTCCTAACTGGGATTACAGGCACCTGCCACCACGCCCAGCTGATTTTTTGTACTTTTAGTAGAGATGGGGTTGGCCAGGCTGGTCTCAAACTCCTGACCTCAGGTGATCTGCCCACCTCGGCCTCCCAAAGTGCTGGGATTACAGGCATGAGCCACTGCGCCCAGCAACTTTTAAATTTTTTTGTAGAGACAGGATCTCACTTTGTAGCTTAGGCTGGTATTGAACTCCTGGCCTCAAGCAATCTACCCACCTCGGTCTCCCAAAGTGTTGAGATTACAGGTGTGAGCCACTGCGCCCAGCCACCATGTTTAAAAAGTTAATATTAGTAAAACATTTTAAAATACAGTACCAGCTGGTTTAGTCCTTATAACAAGCCTAAGGAGTAGGCACTATTAGGATTTGCACTTTATAGATGAGGAAAATGAAGCCCCACAAGGTTAAGTATGCCTGAAGTCACACAGCTGGGAAGTATCAGAACCTGCCTCTTGAGCCTGGGGTCCTACATTATCTCCTGTAGCCCTAGAACAGCACTGTCCAGTCGGATTTTCTATGAAATGTTTTGTGTCTGCACTGTCCACTGTGATAGTCACTAGCCACATGTGGCTAATGAAATGTGACTTAGTGCAACTGGGAAACTATTTTTTTTTTGTTTCTTTGAAACGGAGTCTCATTCTATCGAGGCTGGAGTGAAGTGGCACAATCTTGGCTCACTGCAACTTCCGCCTCCCGGGTTCAAGTGATTCTCCTGCCTTAGCCTCCCGAGTAGCTGGGACTACAGGCACACACCACCATGCCCAGCTAATTTTTTTGTATTTTTAGTAGAGACAGCGTTTAACCATGTTAGCCAGGATGGTCTCGATCTCCTGACCTCATGATCCACCCGCCTCAGCCTCCCAAAGTGTTGGGATTACAGACGTGAGCCATGGCACCCAGCCAAAACTATTTAATTGTAATTAATTTAAATGTAAATAGTCACATGTGGCTAGTATCTACCATATTGAACAGCACAGCCCTAGAAGGCAGATGCTGCTTTTACCTGTACTAAACACATGGAGAAAGTGAGGCCTAGAAAGACAAAATGGGCTGGGTGTGTTGGCTCATGCCTATAATCCCAGCACTTTGGGAGGCTAAGGTGGAGGATCACTTGAGTCCAAGAATTGGAGACCAACCTGGGCAACAAAGTGAGACCCTGTCTCTACAAAATATAAAATAGTCAGGCATGGTGGTGCACACATGTAGTCTCAGTTACTTGGGAGGCTGAGGCTGGAGGACCACTTGAGTCCAGGAGATTAAGGCTGCAGTGAGCTATGACTGTACTACTGCACTCCAGCCTGGGCAACAGAGTGAGACCCTGTCTCAAAAATAAATAAATACAATCAAAATAAAAGAATAAGGCTGGGTGTGGTGGCTCACGCCTGTAATCCCAGCACTCTGGGAGGCCGGGGCAGGTGGATCACTTGAAGTCAGGAGTTCCAGACCAGCCTGACCAACATGGTGAAACCCTGTCTCTACTAAAAATGCAAAAATTAGCCAGGTGTGGTGGTGCACGCCTGTAATCCCAGCTACTTGGAAGGCTGAGGTAGGAGAATTGCCTGAACCCGGGAGGCAGAGGTTGCAGTGAGTCAAGATCTAGCCATTGAACTTCAGCATTAGAAAAAAGAGCAAAACTCCATCTCGGGTGAAAAAAAAAAAAAAAAAAAGTAACATTTTTAAAAAAGAAAGATAAAATGGCCTCAAGGTCACAAAGCTGTGTTGTGCTGAGGTTTTTGTCAAACCCATGTTCTGATATTCGCTGTGTGAATGTGGCCATGTTATTTAACCTTGTGGACCCATTTGCTCATCTCTCATAATACCTGCCCTGCCTGCCTCTGGGATGTGTGAGAATGCGGAGGAGTTAGGCTGTACCAAAGCACTTTTGCATACATTAACAAAGACATACCCCCGCTCTCAGTGGCTTATAAGTATGACTGAATTTTAGCTCCAACATGCCGGTGGACAGATGTGATTGTCCCCAAGACACTGAGGTGCAGGGAGGTGCGCCCGCCTACCTGCGCAGGTCCAGCTGCGTGCGCAGCGCCTTCCCCCGGAGAGCCATCTTGGCGCTGAGACGGGCGTCCTGCAGGTACATGGGGAGGAGGATGTTACTGGCCTGAAAAATCAGTGACCCACAGCCCATTTCTCCCTGACCCCTGGCCAGCAGCTCCCACTCTGGGATCCGCACCATAGTCATGCTGGACAGCTGGACCTCAGGCTGGTCTGGTGGAACCAGGGCAATGGTGACGCTGGCAGTGACGGAGATGGTGGTGCCAGCAGGCTTGATGGTGCAGCGCGGTGGGGCCAGAACACGCAGCTCCAGCTTCAGTGGGGAGTCAATCACTGCTGGGCTCTGGGGAATGGGCAGCAGGGGTGGGTCAAGTCCCTGCTGTTTCCTGTAGAGTCCCCAGGGAAGAAGGGGAAGGAAGGCAGGTGCAGTTTCTGCCCTCTGGGTACCTGGGGACTCAGATATTGCAAATACAGAGACAGCTCTGGCTTCCAAAACCCTCAGAGCTGCATCTAGACTTCATGCCTTTGCCACACAAAGGAACAGGAATGTATTCTCCTCTTCTGCTTCCTAAATACATCTCAATATTCAGGTCCATCTCCAATCCAGACTCTTCATGGATGTCCTTTTTGCATCAGTATCTCAGCCCCTTGCCTTTTTTTTTTTTTTGATACAGAGTCTCACTCTGTTGCCCAGCCTGGAGTGGAGTGGTGCGATCTCGACTCACTGCAACTCTGTCTCCCGGGTTCAGGCGATTCTCTTGCCTCAGCCTCCCATGTAGCTGGGATTACAGGTGCCCACCGCCACACCTAGCTGTTTTGTATTTTTAGTAGAGATAGGGTTTCGCCATGTTGGCCAGGCTGGTCTCAAACTCCTGACTTTGGGTGATTCACCCGCCTCAGCCTCCCAAAGTGCTGGGGTTACAGGTATGAGCCACCGCGCCCAGTCCCCTTGCTGTATCTTTTTGCTCTCTCCTTTATTTTGATACAGGGTCTCTGTATCAGGCTGGAGTGCAGTGGCATGATCATGGCTCACTGCAGCCTCAACGTCCTCAGCTCAAGCGATCTTGCCACATCAGCCTCCTGAGCAGCTGAGACCACAAGTTCATGCCACCACACCAGGCTTATTTTTGTACTTTTTTTTTTTTTTTGTAGAGATGGGGTTTGGCCATGTTACCCATGCTGGTCTCAAACTCCTGGGCTCAAGAGATCTGCCAGCTTCAGCCTCCCAGAGTGTTGGGATTAGAGGTGTGAGCCACCGTGCCCAGCCATCTCTTCCTTCTCTAAACTGCTGCTTTCTTCTATAGGCAGTGTAGGAATGCTGTAAGATGCAACTGCCTGATCTTCACCAAACATGATTCTAAACACTGCATATGTGTTGGCTCCTTTAAACCTCATAACAAACACTTGAGGCAGATATTATTACTGCCAATTTTGCTGTTGTTTGCAGGGAGAAAACCCCGAAAGAACCAGGGGAAGGGTCTGAAGCCTCAGCATGTTCTCATATAAATATAGAATTAGAAAATAATTAGATATAGTTATTCCTATATATATAATCATAAATAATCACATAACTATTCATATGTAATCATAAATATATACACATATAATCTTTTATCTTACTAATAAGTCTTAGGTCATGAAGTGTGGGACTGAAGTGGCATTGGAAAAGAGGTGACCCTAAGGCAAGATGCTCTGAGTCCTCTGTCACGCCCGCATAAGGGCTGCTGGAGAGCGCCTCAGCTGTGCGGCAGCGGCAGCGCTGGGAAAGTGCCAACTGTTTAGCCAGCTAAGGAAGGAGACGTCCAAGATGACTGAGATGTCTCCTTCCTTGGGGGAGTGAGGCGAAAACTTCACTCTCCCAAGCTCTTGTGGCAGTCCTGACGGCTGTCAGGGAAACCCACAGACATCCGGGGACTTGTCTCTATGTGGTGCTGTGCTTCAGCGGTCACAGTCCACACAGTCTACTTGCAAGTTCTGCTTCTACACCTGGTTCCTCTTTTTTCTTTGAAGATAAGAATTAGTAATAGTAACAGAAATCTTAGTGACCTTGTTATTTCTTAACAAGTATGAAAAAAGTGCTGATGCCTTAAGTTTTCTCCTTGCCTCAGCTTCTGCAAAGTCTTGGGCCCCTGTCTCCGAGACACGTGATTTACCTGACCATGTCACCACCATTACCTCGTCCTACCTGCCCTGCCCCCTGCTGGGTACTCAGTAAAAGTCAGAGCGTCCAGGCACCTGGGGCCGCTGCCGGACTCTGCACCTTGGTTGGCATGGACCCCTGGGCCCAAACTCTTTTTTCTCTCTCTCTGTGTCTTCTTTTATTTCCGCAGTTTCTCATCTCCACACCAGCAGAGAGGGACTCACGGGACCCTGTAGTGCTGGACTCTACTGTTGTTTATTTTTTTTGAAATGTATTTTTCAGGCTGGGTGCCGTGGCATAAGAATCACTTGAACCTAGCAGGCAGAGGTTGCAATGGGCCAGAATTGCACCACTGCACTCCACCCTGGGTAACAGAGTGAGACTCTGTGCCCTCTCCAAAAAAGATCTGACTAAAATTTGTATTTCAGTAAGGATAGGGTCTCACTATATTGCCCAGGCTGGTCTCAAACTCTTGGTCTCAGTTTTCCTACCTTGGCCTCTCAAAATGCTCAGAGTATAGGCATGAGCCATCACACCCAGCCCTATTCCCATTTTTGAGATGGGGAAATTGAGGCACAGGGAGGTTAAGTAACTTGTAGAGCTTACGTAGTTATTCAGTTTCAGAACTGGGCCTGAAGCCCTACAGGCAGTCTGATAATAGAAACCCTGCCCTTAATTGCTTAGCCATAAATTTGATGATGATGATGACTGAATTATTTCTTCTAAAATGTGTAACTCTGTTGGATGTGATGGGTGGCTCACACCTGTAATTCCAGCACTTTGGGAGGTCAAGATGGGTGGATCACTTGAGCCCAGGAAGTTCAAGACCAGCCTGAGCAACATGGCAAAACCCTGTCTCAACAAAATATAAAAATTAGCGGAGTGTGGTGGCACGAGTCTGTGGTCTCAGCTACTCACTCAGGAGGCTGAAGCAAGAAGATGGCTTGAGCCCCGGGAGGCAGAAGTTGCAGTGAGCCTAGATTGTGCCACTGCATTCCAACTTGGGTGACAGAGTGACACTCTGTTTCGAAAAGTAAATAAAATGTATAACTCTTACTCCCTCCCTTCACCCTTAAACAAAAGAATATGTTAATTATTATTAATGCCCCCAGACTTGCAAAGCTTGAGTTCTCTCTAATCCTCAGCAACTCTGCGAAGGAGACAGGGCAGGAAGGAGCAGGAAGGGACAGCCTCCTTCACAGATGGGAACATCCATGACAAGGCGACGGAGACTGGCCACAGACAAGAGACCAGGCCCCTGTCTGTGTGGCTGCGACTGGGAGCCCCACCTGCACCCCTCCCTGGTCTCACTGGCATGAAGGTGGCCCTATCCTTGCCCCTCGCCAGCACTCACCAGCAGGACAATGCTCCCAAAGTAGCTGGCCCTCAGCAGCATGTCCAGGTCATGGGGCACCTGAACAGGGGAATCAGGAGTGAGGGAGTGGGCTCTGTCACAGATCCCCTCTTGCCCATCCCGCAAACAGGCCCTGGCATACCTTGTCCCCCACCAGTGACAGCTGCAGGGCCCCTGCCCGGAAGTAGCTCTCCATGGCAGAGTCAAAGAAGAACTCAGAGAAGGCCACATACACCATCCGCTCCTCCTCCTGCAGCTGGGGCTCCACCGCCCGGTTGGGGAGGCTCCAGTTCTTTTCTGTCAGGGGGAAGAAGGCCCCCTGGGGTGGGGCACTCAGGGTCAGGGTCGAGGCAGGCTGAACCGGCACCTGGACCAACAGCAGATACCTCTCGGCCCTGTGCTAGGCATTGTGGGGGGATGGCAGGAACCCAGCTGCTGTTCTTGGGGGACTCACAAGCATATCTCTTGTTTTTTTGTTGTTTGTTTTTTTGGTTTTTGAGATGGAGTCTCGCACTGTCGCCCAGGCTGGAGGGCAATGACACTATCTTGGCTCACTGCAACCTCTACCTCCCGGGTTCACATGATTCTCCTGCCTCGGCCTCTCCAGTAGCTGGGATTACAGGCGCACACCACCACACCTGGCTAATTTTTGTATTTTTAGTAGAGACAAGGTTTCATTATGTTGACCAGACTGGTCTTAAACTTCTGACCTTGTGATCCACCCACCTCGGCCTCCCAAAGTACTGGGATTACAGGCGTGAGCCACTGTGCCAGGCCAACAAGCACACCTCTTAAAAGGCATTGGAGGGAGGACACCTGCTACAAGGTAGGGGGAGGAGGGAGGGTCACGAAAGGTTTCATGGAAGAGGTGACATCTGAGTGGGCCTTGAAAGCTAGAAGCAGTAACAACAGCTACTGTTTACATATACTGTGCAGACTCATTATGCTTCTGTGCCAAGTTCTCTAAGCTGTTTACATAGATCAACTCTAATCTGCATAGCAATGTATGCTTTCTTACTGGATTATTTCCATTACACATTACAGACACTGAAAAGTTATGCTTAGGGCCATGCAGCTAGTCAGTGGCAGAGCTAGGATTTGAACTTTTCAGGCGTTCTTTTTCTTTTTCTGTAGAGATGGGGTCTCGCTATGATGCCCAAACTGGTCTCAAACTCCTGGGCTCAAGTGATCCTCTCACCTTGGCCTCCCAAAGTATTGGGATTACAAGCATGAATCACTGCACCCAACTGATTCTACCTCCCGAGTCTGCACTCTGAAAGTGCTATACTCCTCTGGGAGACCAATGGTAGTGTCTACACACTAGCTATGTGGCCTTGGGCAAGTGATGTCACCTCTACGAGTAAGTCTCCACATCCCTAAAATTATGATGTTACTACCTGACTCACAGAGTTGTGAGAGGATGAAATGAGATTATTTGCATAGAGATTTGTGTCCAACTCCTTCAAGGGAGCTGGGGAAGGGCCATGCATGAGCAAAGGCCCTGAGGTGGGAATCGAGGGGTCAATTTGGGGAACAGCAACTGCAAAGAAACAGGATAAGATTTAAAAGATGGGGCCAGGCCGGCTGCAATGGCTAACACCTGTAATCCCAGCACTTTGGGAAGCTGACGTGGGTGGGTCACCTGAAGTCAGGAGTTCGAGGCCAGCCTGACCGACATGGTGAAACCCCCATCTCTACTAACAATACAAAAATTAGCTGGGCATGGTGGTGCACACCTGTAGTCAGCTACTCAGGAGGCTGAGGCAGGAGAATCGCTTGAACCCCGGAGACAGAGATTGCAGTGAGCCCAGATCGCACCATTGCACTCCAGCCTGGGCAACAAGAGCAAAACTCTGTCTCACTTGATCTTAGCCAAAAGGCTGAGAAGCAATGCAAAACTCTGTCTAAAAAAAAAAAAAAAACAAAGGTGGGGCTAGGTAAAGATTAACAGGGCTCAAATGCCAGACCCAGGAGACTGAACCTAATTCTGTAGTAATAAGTGGCCATAGCATTCTCAGTAATGAGAGTGGGCTCATCAGAACTGTGCTTTAGGAAGTAAAATCGCACAATTTAGCAGAGAAAGAGGTCTCGTTAGGAGGTCAGAGGTTATACACCAGCCCAAGCAGCTCACCCGGAAGTCCATGTCCAGGTTGCTGGTGGAAGCCACGGGATCCTTCATGAGGGAGTAGTCAATGCCAACGAGGTCGTCCACAGAACTGCGCACTGCAGGAAGGGGCTCAGGTCACTCACAGCTGTGTGATGTGGGACAAGGTGCTTAACCTCTCTGGGCTCAGAGTCCTACCCATAAAATGATGATACATCCATCCTTGATAGGGTTATCATGAGGGTCAAATTAGTTTGTTTTTGAGACAGTCTTGCTCCGTTGCCAGGTGCCAGGCTGGAGTGCAGTGGCGCAATCTCGGCTCACTACAACCTCAGCCTCCTGGGTTCAAGCAGTTCTCCTGCTTCAACCTTCCGAGTAGCTGGGACCACAGGCGTGTGCCACCATGCCCAGCTAATTTTTGTATTTTTAGTAGAGATGGGATTTCACCATGTTGGCCAGGATGGTCTTGATCTCTGGGTCAAATGAGTTTTATGTGGAAAGCACTTAGGGCCTGGTGTGTAGTAAGTGCTCATTAATGTTAGTTATTCTTATTGCTACTTCTACTACAGAGGTTTCATCAAATCACTAAACAAGATGGCATGGGGGGACCAGGCATGGTGGCTCACACCTATAATCCCAGCACTTTGGGAGGCCAAGGTAGGTGGATCACCTGAGGTCAGGAGTTCGAGACCAGCCTGGTCCAACATGGTGAAACCCTGTCTCTACTAAAAATACAAAAATTAGCCAGGCATGGTGGTGGGTGCCTGTAATCCCAGCTACTCAGGAGGCTGGGGCAGGAGAATTACTTGAACCCAGGAAGCAGAGGTTGCAGTGAGCCGAGATTACACCACTGCACTCCAGCCTGGGTGACAGAGCAAGACTCCATCTCAAAAAAAAAAAAAAAATGGGATGGGGTTCCTTTCTCTTGGTTTCTCCTACCTCCTCCTTCCCTTCTCATGCCTGTGTGTGGGTGTGATGGGACAATATCTTTGCCCCACAGGAGACAGAGGTCATGGCTTAGAAAAAGGGAATTTATGATAATTGAGCACCTATTAGGTACTAGGTGATGAAGACAAATGGGATGCCAGTTATCAGCATGCACATATTGAGGACCTTGACAACTATTCTCTCAGATAACCCTCACAGCAACCCCAGGAGAAGGTACTGCCAGCCAAGTGAGTAAACAAGCACTTCGCCCAGAGAGAAATGAGCACTTACCCAAAATCACACAGCAAGTCAGCTCCAGAGCCCACATTTGAACCCAGGACTGTTCAACAGCAGGGCTTGGAAGGCGCCTGCTCTGAGGAGCTGCATGACAGCTGCACACCTGGCCTCACCCCCCACCAACTCACCAGGCATGGTGTCCAGGAGGGAGTTGAGCAGGACCGTCCCTGCATGGTAGAGTACGGGGCAGATCTGCGAGGTGGGGGCCAGAGTCAGGGCCTTCTCAAAGTGAGAGCATGCCCACCCTTGCCACCCCGTGACCTGCCGCTGCCCACACCTGCTGGTTGAGGAGGAAGCGCATCCCTGAGGTGATGAACGTGGAGAGAAACTCATACACCTTCCTGCGAGGAGAGGAGAGGCCGGGTGAGCCCAGAACATGCCCCTGCCCCAGTCCAGGTCCAGGTCCAGGAGAAATCCATGACCAAGAGAAATCAGTGACTGGTTGCAGTGGGAGTCCTCAGCTTCAGCCTAAATAATGGCTCCTCCACGAAGGTTTTCCAAGAACCAGGCCCAAGTTCCCTCTTCAGCCTGATTCTCAAGACCTCCCAACCTGCTCGCTGCTCCCACCAGCCAAATGAATACACCCACAGTGCCTCAAACCCGCTCTGAGCATCCCCACATCCATCCCTTCCACCCTCTGCATTCCGACCCTGTAATTCTCCATCTGAGCTCAGATGCTTCCTCTTCCAGGCCGTCTTCCCATATTCCCCTCCTCTGAATCCCCAAAGCACTTTCTTAGTCCCTCTCTCCAGGCCCTGACAACAAATGTTTTTTACTCCAGATAGACTCTGAGCTCCTTCCTGCATTCTCAGAGCCTGGCATATACTTTGATGAATAAATAGTACTGTCAGTATACCAGCACCAGGTGATAATCCACCATGTTCTTTCCCCCACCCTCTTCCAGAACAAGAACCATATCTCCTTCTCAGCAGCAAAAATTTAAAAAATAGACCAGGCACAGTGGCTCACACCTGTAATCCCAGCCCTTTGGGAGGCCAAGGCGGGCAGAGCATCTGAAGTCAGGAGTTTGAGACCAGCCTGGCCAATATGGTGAAACCCTGTCTCTACTAAAAATACAAAAAAAGTAGCTGGGCATGGTGGTGCATCCCTGTAGTCCCAGCTACTTAGGAGGCTGAGGCAGGAGAATCGCTTGAACCCAGGAGGTGGAGGTTGCAGTGAGTTAACATTTTGCCACTGCATTCCAGCCTGGGCGACAGAGTGAGACTCCATCTCAAATATATATATATATATATATATATATATATATATATATAACTTTTGTTATAATTACTTAGAGATACCAGTTGAGAATCCAGTACATGGCCAACTGTGCATATTAGTCCTCACAATTACTCTTATCTAAGTGGCCAGCACTTAAATATGTATTTATCATATGCCAAGTGCTGTTCTACATATTTTTACATGTACCAACACAATCCTGGCAATGAGCTTATAAAATAGGCTTTACTATTATCCCCGTGTTACCAATGAGGATATCAAGGCACTGACCTTCAGTGACTTGCCCAAGTTCACACAGCCAGGAAGTGACAGAGCTGAGCTTTGGACCCAGTTGGTCTGATTCCCAAGCCTGTGCACTTTGCATTGCACTAGGCAGATGAGCTGTGGGGCTCAAAAAGGGTGAGCTGGGGTTGGGGATGGGGCTTACTTGAAGGTTCCACCAAAGGCCGCATGCATTCTGGAGACGGAGGCCTGGCAGGAGACATTGGACACTTTCATCCGGCCAGTGGGATCCCGGGAGAGCTCCAGACCAGTGCGGATGGACACACCCTCAGCTGAGGCGTTGATGTAGCCCCCATCATAGCTGCCAAGGGGGTTAATATTCACTCCAAGTAGGAGCTTAATTAGTCCTCAGTGCCCCCATGCATCACGATACCTCTTAGTAAGGTTTCACTTCCTTCCACACAGCCTACCAAACCCTCCAATCAACTCTTATGAAGTGGGTATGCTTGTTCCTATTGTACAGATGAAGAAACTAAAACTCAGGAAGGCTAAGGGGGTTGCCCACAGCCCCACAGCACCTCTAGCCCTCCTGACCCAACCTCCACTCCCCTGAGGGTGCTGGGTCCTTACAAGAACCAGTAGAGCAGCTGTCTCCGGAACTGCAGCCCCAAGGAGGCATTGGTGATTTGTAGCATCAGTTCCTGCTGTGGCTGGAAATCAAGCTCGGAAGATGTCAGCTGCAGCTCTGTGACCTTCACCCTACCGGAGACCTCAGGGTCATATCCAGGACCAAGAAGAGAGAACTCCACCCAACCACAGGAAATGTGTCTGCTCCTCTTTCAAGTCTAGGCTTGGGGAAGGGGGAGTGGGTGGAATAAATTCTTCCAATGTCCCTCAAGTGCCCAACTTAGACTTGGATGGCTCAAAGTTGAACTTGGGTGGCTGAGAGGTGAGATCTTCCTGATCCAGGTGTTAAAGTGAGCTTCACCCCCTCCCTTAGAAGTCTTGTTTGCTTGTATGCTGGGCAAGGTAGCTCATGCCTGTAATCCCAGCACTTTGGGAGGCCAAGGCGGGCGGGTCACTTGAGGTCAGAAGTTTGAGACCAGCCTGGCCAACATTGTGAAAACTCTGTCTCTATTAAAAATACAAAAATTAGCTGGGCGTAGTGGCATGCACCTGTAGTCCCAGCTACTCCGGAGGCAGGAGAATCACTTGAACTCAAGATGCAGAGATTGCAGTGAGCCGAGATCGTGCCACTGTACTCCAGCTGGGGCAATAGAGCAAGACTCCCTCTCAAAAAAAAAAAAAAAAAAAGTCTTGTTTGCTTGCCCCACCTCCCCTCCCACACCCTGGGGTTGCTAGATCTGGTCTTTTTAACATTTATTTATTTATTTATTTACAGACAGAATCTCTCTCGGAAGACCAGGCTGGAGTGCCATGGCATGATCTCGGCTCAATGCAATCCGCCTCCTGAGTTCAAGCGATTCTCCTGCCTCAGCCTCCCAAGTAGCTGAGATTGCAGGCGCCCACCACCACATTTGGCTAATTTTTGCATTTTTAGTAGAGACGAAGTTTCACCATGCTGTCCAGGCTGGTTTCGAACTCGATCTCAGGTGATCCACTCGCCTCAGCCTCCCAAAGTGCTAGGATTACAGGCATGAGCCACCGCGCCCGGCCTAGACTCGGTCTTTTAATAGAGAAATCCGTTCACTTTGCCTCCATCACCTAAGCTCCGCTCCGTATCTCTTAGTCCCCCAATCCTAAACCAAGCGTAGAGCCTTCAGTTCCCCCACCCATCTGATTAGCTCCACCCCGTGCCCACTCTTATCCATTGTCAAGTTCCTTGACTCCACCTATCTAGTGCTCTTCGGCCACGCCTCACATCCACGGGTCCTGCTGCCTTCTTCTTGGCCCCACCTACCTTCTCCAGGCCACGCCCATCTGCCTGGTCCCGCTTATGATGGCTGGCTAGGCCATTATCTTTTCGGCCCCATCCGGTTTCTTAAGTCGTGCCTCATCGACTTGGCCACGTCCCCCTCCCGCTCAGCCTCCAGTCTCCCGAGACCCCGGACCCCTCCTCCACTGCCAAGGCCCCGCCCCGGATCGCGAGGCCCCGCCCCCCACTTACTCAGAGATGTTGTAGTAGAAGTGGCCCTCTTTGCCCCGCAGGTCCGGAATGGTGATGGTCTCTAGTTCTTGCTCCAGAAAACGCAGCCCCTCCTGCTTCACTGAGGCAGAAGCGAGACCCTTAGCTCCCACTCACACTGTTGCGGCGACCCCAGCTCCGTCCTTTCCCGTCCGTCCCTGTCTGCCCCTGCGCCTTACCCAGCTCCAGCGCCTTGGAGGTGACGCGGATCTTGCAGCCTGGGAGCTCTGCGTGAGCGCCTACCAGCAGCGCCAGGAAGAGGGCCCCGTAGAGGGCCATGGCGAGCGGGCCTGGGGGTGGGGTGCGGTCGCAGGAGTTATCTGAGCGGTGTAAACCCATTCCTTGGACGTCCAACCATAAGTGGAGACTGGCCTGGATCGTTACCCTCCAGATAACTCTTCGGGGAACTTGGAACCAATAATCTTGCCTCCATTTGGCAGATATGGAAACTGAGGCTCAGAGAGGCGATGCGACTTGCGCTGTGACTCCCAGAGGATTTGGGACACGGGGGAGGGGACGTCCCCAGTTCCCTCGTGCTACCGCCGCGTGATGAATTTGGACCTCCAGGGGACCAGCCCCCACACCCCCAACAACCTCCCCTTTCCTTTAGCAGTGGGCCCGCGCAGGCTTGCACGTTGCCATGGCAACGACTGCACGCGCATTCCTGGAGGGTGGCTTGCGGTCTCCTAGGCCTCGCGCCCGGGGAGGAGAGGGGGTGGCCCACCAGGCCGTGGTCTCTCGGGTCTCCCGGCTCCCTCAGGTCCAGAATCTCTCCCATAAGAGATTCTGCCTGGTGCCCCCCGTGTCAGCGCCCTCCTTCAGCGGCTCTCCTCCCCACCCCGGCTTCAGTGCACCACGCGGCTCGGCGAGGAACCGGGGACGGGATGGGGACGCGCCCCAACTCACTCAGCGGTGGAGCTGGGGGGCGGCGCGGTCACGTGGGGTGGCGGGCAGCTCAGGGGATCCGAGCGACGGGGTCTGGCGGGCAGGGCTGTTCCAGCCGCTTTTATAAAGCCGGGCCTCCCCGACCCCTCCTCCTCTCTGCAGCTCTCCCCTCCTCCCCCAGGGGCTGGGAGGGGACGGGGCGGGTCGCTGGCTGCCGGGTGAGGGAACAAGGCTGTACAGAGAACCCCGTGACAAGCCCAGCTGCTGTCTGGACAAGTGGGGGACCCAAGCCCACGGAGAGGGAAGGAAGTGAAGGAGTCGGCCCACTCAGCCCCAACAATCCTGCTTTGCTGGGACCTTGGTTCAAATTACAATTACCCATGTCTTCCTGTCACGATCTTGGGCAAGTCACTTCGCTTGGGTCACTGACCCTCAGTTTCTTCCTTCGCTAAATGTGCACGATGATGGGAACTACCTCTTAGGCCTTTATTGCAACCAGGTCCAGGCACAGTGTCAAGGCACATTTTTTCCTTCCCTGCCACCCATAATCATCTCAAGATCTCTTTGCCTGGCTTTGCGATGGGTCCTACCCATCTGTCTCTGTGTCATCACCCGGAGACCTTAAGGTCCCAGAGACCTTTCCCACTTGGGAAAGCAAATCTCAGCAAGTGCTATCAGCCAAGGAACATACCACACCAGCAACTGGAATCACCCTAGAGGAAGGTTTGCAATTTCTCAGGGCTAGTGGATTTTTTTTTTTTTTTTTAAGACACAGTTTCACTCTGTAACCCAGGCTGTAGTGCAGTGGCATGATCTCGGCTCACTGCAACCTCTGCCTCCTGGAGAGAGGTTGCTTTGACTTCCCAAAGTGCTGGGATTACAGGTGTCAGCCACTGCACCTGGCCACCCCCCCTTTTGTTTTTTTAAACAAAAAATTATTATGTTATTTATTTAAGGCAGGATCTCACTATGACAGGCTGATCTCCAACTCCTGAGCTCAAGCGATCCTCCCACCTCAGCCTCCTGAGTAGCTGGGACTACAGGCGCCCACCACCACGCCCAGCTAATTTTTCTAATCTTTCTTTCTCTTTCCTTCTTTTTTTTTTTCTCTTTCTCTTTCTCTTTCTTTCTTTTCTTTCCTTCCTTCCTTCTTTCTTTCTTTTTTTTTTTGAGAGAGTTTCTGTCACCCAGCCTGGAGTGCAATGACGCAATCCTGGCTCACTGCAACATCAGCCTCCCAGGTTCAAGTGATTCTCCTGCCTCGGCCTCCTGAGTAGCTGGGATTACAGGTGCATGCCACCATGCCTGGCTAATTTTTGCATTTTTAGTAGAGATTGGGTCGGGTTTCACCATGTTGGTCAGGCTGGTCTTGAATTCATGACCTCGTGATCTGCCCACCTTGGCCTCCCAAAGTGCTAGGATTACAGGCATGAGCCACCTCGCCCAGCTAATTTTTGTATTTTTAGTAGAGGCGAGGTTTCACCATATTGGTCAGGCTGATCTTGAACTCGAACTCCTGACCTCAGGTGATCCACTGGTGGATTTTTTCATGAACCCTTGGAGCAAGGTGCTCTGCACAGCTCCCCCACACCCCACTCCCACTCCCACCTGCATCTACTGCTTACAGGGTTCCCAGACTCTGGGACAGGGCACAGAGTGGGTGCTTGCCACCTTTTGTTGCCAAATGGATGAAAGAAAAGGGAAGCAATAATCATGTCCACTAAGCATGTATTTAGCCCCAAGTACTCTTCTGGGAAGGATGACCAATTTGTCCCGATTTGCCTAGGACTTTGTGTCTTTTTTTTTTTTTTTTCTGATATAATCCACAGAGTCACAAAAATAGTTCCATTTCCTTTTTTAAAATTTAATTAATTTTTTGAGACAGTCTTGCTCATTCACCCAGGCTGCAGTGCAGTAGTGCAGTCTTGGCTCACTGCAACCTCTGCCTCCTGGATTCAAGTGATTCTCCTGCCTCAGCCTCTCAAAGTGCTAGGATTACAGGCATGAGCCACCATGCCCAGCCTATTTATTTTTTTAGAGACAGAGTCTTGCTCTGTTCTCCGGGCTGGAGTGCAGTGCCATGATCATGGCTCACTGCATCCTTGACCTTCCAGGCTCAAATGATCCTCCCACCTCAGTCTCCCCAGTAGCTGGAACCACAGGTATGTGCCACCATGCCTGGGGTTTTGTTTTGTTTTGTTTTGAGACAGGGTCTCACTCTATTGCCCAGGCTGGAGTGGAGTGGTGCAATCACAGCTCACTGAAGCCTCGACCTCTTGGGCTCAAGCGATCTTTCTACCTCAGCCTCCTGAGTAACTGTGACTACAGGCATGTGGTACCACATCCAGCTAAGTTTTGTATTTTTTTTAGAGACAAGGTCTCACCATGTTTCCCAGGCTGTTCTTGAACTCCTGAACTCAAGTGAACCTCTTGTCTGGGGCTCCCAAAATGCTGGGATTACAGGAGTAAGCCACACTCCCAGCCATCCCCAGTTTGAAACTGTTCCTGGGAACCCGCTCAGTCCCTGGCAAACCTTATGGCTGATTATCTGAATTCTAAGTAATTTATTTAACCTTAATGACCTATCAAATTGGCACTATTATGAACCCTCTTTAGCAGGAACTAGAGGTTGAAGCAATTCTGTGGCTGCTATTAGGGAATCCATATACTGTTCATGGAAGAGTGGAAATGGTTTTGTTTTTTTTTTTTTTTTTTTTGAGACAGAGTCTCACTCTGTTGCCCAGGCTTGAGTGCCGTGGCACAATCTCGGCTCACTGCAACCTCTGCCTCCCAGGTTCCAGCAATTCTCCTGCCTCAGCCTCCTGAATAGCTGGGACTACAGGCATGCGACACCACACCCGGCTAAGTTTTGTATTTTTTAGTAGAGATAGGGTTTCACCATATTGGCCAAACTGGTCTCAAACTCATGACCTCATGATCTGCCCACCTCGGCCTCCCAAAGTGCTGGGATTACAGGCGTGAGCCACTGCGCCCAGCCTGGAAGGTGATTTTTATAGCCTGGTAGTTATGTGCTTAGACTCTTGTGTCTGACAGACAAGAGTTTACATCCCAGGTTGTCAGTTCTTAGGTGTATGACCTTGACCCCTTGCTTAAGGACTCGGAGCTTCAATTTCCTCATCCTAAAATGGAAACAACAATTTAAGGTTAGTGCAAGAATAAATGGGCATGGTACATGGCACACCATTAGTACCAAATAAATGTTAACTATCAGGCCAGGAGCGGTAGCTCATGCCTGTAATCCCAACACTTTGGGAAGCCGAGGTGGGTGGATCACCTGAGGTTGGGAGTTCGAGACCAGCCTGACCAACATGGAGAAACCACGTTTCTACTAAAAGTACAAAATTAGCCGGGCGTGGTGGCACATGCCTGTAACTACTTGGGAGGTTGAGGCAGGATAATTGCTTGAACCCAGGAGGCGGAGTTTGCAGTGAGCCGAGATCTCACCATTGCACTCTAGCCTGGGTAACAAGAGCAAAACTCTGTCTCAAAAAAAAAAAAAAAGAAAAAAGCGAGCTATCATAATTAGGGGCACATACCACAAGCAAACAAAGCAGAAAAGGTGTAGAAGGAGAACAGAGAAAGTATTAAAGAGTATCCAGAGAAGGAAGTATCTGTGTTCCTTTTAACTCCAGTAAACTTCCTAGAGACTGGGTCAAGCAGAAAACTTGGATGTTAGTATTCTTTTATCTCATTTCCTTTCTTTTTTTTTTTTTTTTTTTTTGAGGTGGAGTCTCGCTCTCACCCAGGCTGGAGTGCAGTGGCATGATCTCGGCTCACTGCAAACTCCACCTCCCAAGTTCAAGTGATTCTCCGGCCTCAGTCTCCCAAGTAGCTGGGACTAGAGGCTCCTGCCACCATGCTCAGCTAATTTTTGTATTTTCGGAGACAGGGTTTCTCCATGTTGTCCAGGTTGGTCTCGAACTCCTGACCTCAGGCGATCCACCTGCCTTGGCCTCCCAAAGAGCTGGGATTACAGGTGTGAGCTGTTGAGAAACGTTAAGTTGTTGAGAAATGCTAAGTGTATGATTGCTGAGAAATGCTGAGTGAATGACAGAATATATTGTTTGCTAGGAAGAACAATGGCAAGGAAAACCTAGCCCCGCTCCCCACACCAAGTAGAAAACTATTTGGGGTATTCTAAAGTGGCAGGACAATATATAAATATCATACACTGGTTAAAACAATTCTTTAAGCGCAGGACATCCGACCCTGCCCCCGTGGCTCCCTCGTGGAGAATACTTTTTAGTTTGTCTGTGATCAGTGGTAAGTGAGCACCAGCTGCCTACTTGGTATATTTTTGTGTTTTGAGAAAATATTGAACATCTGTTTGTTAATAATCATCACCTGTTCAGAGAGAATAAATGTGTGGGTCAGAGTCTGCTCGAGGCCTTCAGCCTAGAATGCTGTCAGCCCCTGAGGCTCTCAGCTCGTAAGGCTGCTGGCCCCTCGGATAGTCCCATTTCGTTGTTCTATCTGGGGGGTGTCTGCCTCTCAATTCCTTCAGTGCTGCCTGGTCTCTACGGCTGAGCTGGTCTTGGTAGTGAGCCACTGCACCTGGTCATTTTTTTTTTTGAGACAGAGTTTTGCTCTTGTTGCCCAGGCTGGAGTGCAATGCACAATCTCAGCTCACCACAACTTCCACCTCCCCGGTTCAAGCTATTTACCTGCCTCAGCCTCCTGAGTAGCTGGGATCACAGGTGTGCACCACCACGCCCAGCTAGTTTTGTATTTTTAGTAGAGACAGGATTTCACCATGTTGCACAGGCTGGTCTCAAACTCCTGGTCTCAGGTGATCTGACTGCCTTGGCCTCCCAAAGTGCTGGGATTACAGGCGTGAGCCACCACACCTGGCCTTTCTCTTTTTTAACAAAATTATTATTTATTTAAGACAGAGTCTAACTGTGGGCCCAGGCTGATCTCCAACTCCTGGGATCAAGCGATCCTCCTACCTCAGCCTTGCAAGTAGCTGTGACTACAGGTAAGCACCACCATGCCGGCAGTTTTCTCTCATTTTCTTTTTTTTCCTCTTTTTTGAGACAGGGTCTCATTCTGTTGCCCAGACTGCAGTATAGTGATGCAGTTACAGCTTATTGCAGCCTCAACCTCCCCAGGCCCAGGTGATCCTCTCACCTCAGCCTCCTGAGTAGCTGAGACTACAGGTATGTACCACCATGCTCAGCCAATTTTTGTATTTTTCATAGAGATGAGGTTTCACCATGTTGCCCAGGCTGGACTTAAACTCCTGAGCTCAAAAGATCTGGCTGCTTCAGCCTCTCAAAGTGCTGGTGTTACACCGCATCTGGCCTTTCCTCTCATTTTCTTCTTTTTCTTTTTTTTTTTTTTGTTGCTGTTTTTGTTTTTGAGACAAAGTCTCACTCTGTTGCCCAGGCTGAAGTGCAATGGCAGGATCTCGGCTCACTGCAACCTCCACCTCTTGGGTTCCAAGCGGTTCTTCTGCCTCAGCCTTCCAAGTAGCTGGGATAACAGGCGCCTGCTACCATGCTTGGCTACTTTTGTATTTTTAGTAGAGACGAGGTTTCACCATGTTGGCCAGGGTGGTCTTGAACTCCTGTCCTCAGGTGACCTGCCTGCCTCAGTCTCCCAAAATTCTGGGATTACAGGTGTGAGCCACTGTGTCCAGCCTTCCTCTCGTTTTCTTAGTGAAATATTTCTCGCTATGTTGCCCATGCTGGTCTTAATCTCTTGGCCTCAAAAGATCCTCCCATCTTGGCTTCCCAAAATACTTGTATTATAGGCTTGATCCACTGCTCCTGGCCTCACTCTTCCTGGCTTCGAAGAGTGAAGGAGAGGCTTCCCAGCACTCAAAGGAATGGGAAAGAAATGCTTTTCTAGCTCCAGTTGTGTACCCAGATGAATGCAGGCATCATCTTTGTATCATTTTCATCTCTTGCACAGTCTTGTCCCAGGCAATTCACTGGCCAGTGACCTAACCCCTCTGGGTCTCAGTTTCCTCATCTGTAAAATGAGGATAATCCAAGTACCTCCCTCTAAGGATTGCTTGTGAGGATTAAATGAATTAATGCATTGAAAGGGTTTAATAAGTACTTGGTGTTTCCTAAGGGCTCAAAAAATGTTAGCTACGATCATTAGCATTATCAGCCATCAGTGGCTTTTCATCATACTGAAACAGACTCCTGCTTGCATACCCTGATTCCCGGCATGTGATAGGGCCGCCTTTCTCTGTCACCTTTCGCCTCTCTTGCCCTTTGCATTGGCCCTCGGCCACCCTGGTTTTTCTGTTCCTTGAATGTGCAAGTTCTTCTTGCTCAGGGCCTTTGCATTTGCTGTTCTCTCTACCTAGAAGCTTTTCCACCTGATCTTCCTTGTCATTTTTTTCTCAGTTTATTATTTTTTTATTTATTGAGTTTGCTCTTCATCTCAATAAATAAATAAAGTTGCCCAGGCTGGAGTGCAGTGGTGCGATCTTGGTTCACTACAGCCTCCACCTCCTGGGTTCAAGGGATTCTCCTGCCTCAGCCTCCTGAGTAGCTGGGATTACAGGCATGCACCACCACACCCAGCTAATTTTGTATTTTTAGTAGAGATGGGGTTTCACATGTTGGCCAGGCTGGTCTCGAACTCCTGACCACAAGTGATCTGTCCACCTCGGCCTCCCAAAGCACTGGGATTACAGGGTGAACTACAGGTGTGAACCACTGCACCCGGTGTTTTGTCTTAGTTTAAATGGCGCTTTTTCAGAGAGGCCTTCCCTTCCTGCCTATCTAGCAGTTGTTCTCAATCATATCAGCCTGGTTTATTTTCTTTATAGGTCTTATTACTATTGAATACTTTCTTTCTTGTTTGTTGTCTGTCCCCATGAAAGCTGGAATTTTGTTCAGCCCTGTGTCCAAGAACCGTGCCTGGCACACAGTAGGTATTGAATAAATATTTACTGAGTGAGTGAACTGGTTTGGAACCCTTGAATGTCCCTGGGCAGCAGGCGATCTTGATGCCATCCCAAATCCTTTGTCACCTCCTGCACCACATTAGCCTCCGTTCAACTGACCCTAAACACAGCCCTGACTGGCCAGACATGGTGGTTCATACCTGTAATCCCAGCACTTTGGGAGGCTGAGGCAGGTGGATCACCTGAGGTCAAGAGTTTGAGACCAGCCTGACCAATATGGTGAAACACCATCTCTACCAAAAATACAAAATTAGCCAGGTGTGGAAACACAGCCTATAATCCCAGCTACTTGGGGGGCTGAGGCAGGAGAATCACTTGAACCCCGGCGGCAGAGGTTGCAGTGAGCCAAGATCATGCCACTGCACTCCAGCCTGGGCAACAAGAGCAGAAACTCCGTCTCTAAATAAATAAATAAGTAAATACAGCCCTGACCTGGGCTGGAGGAGGAGAAGGTGCAGTCACCGGCCTTGAATCCAGGGCCTTGCCCACTCTTTATTACATGGATTCCCCCTTTCCTCTAAAACATGTGGTGCACATGACCCTCACGCTTAAGAGTGATGTCGGCAGGTGTGCAGCATGGGATGGGCTCTGGCAGCCTCATCGAGTCCTCATCGCTGGACTTGAGGCATGGAGAGAGCCAAATCCCCAAATCCCCAAATCCCTTCCCACTTTCACTCCCGGTTTTGTTGTTGTCTTTTGAGGCACAGTCTTGCTCTGCCTCCCAACTGGAGTGCAGAGGCACAGTCTTGGCTCATTGCAATCTTGACCTCCTGGACTCAAGTGATCCTCCTACCTCAGCCTCCTGAGTAGCTAGGACTACAAGCACGCACCATCACAGCTGACTAATGTTTGTCATTGTTTTTGTAGAGATGAGGTCTCACTATGTTACTCAGGCTGGTCTCCATCTCCTGGCATCAAGGAATCCTCCCACTTCGCCCTCTGAAAGTGTTGGGATTCCTGGTATAAGCCACTGTGCCCCTGGCTTTGAAGAGTGAAGGAGAGGCTTCCCAGCACTCAGAGGGACAGGAAAGAAAGAAATGACTTTCCAGCTTCAGTTGTGTACCCGGCACAGCAATACTGGTAAAAAGCCATGATAGCAAAGTGGTTTGGATCCAGAGACTTGGTTCAAATCCTGTTTCTGCCTTTTTCTAGAACAAATGTCAGCAAGCTGTTCCTATAAAGGCTAACGAGTACGTATTTTAGGCTTTCCACACCCCATGGTCCCTATTGCAGCTGCTCAGCCCTACTCTTTAGTATAAAGCAGCCATAAACACTATCTAACAAACAGTATGGGAGCTGGAGTTAGCACACCGGCCATAGTTTACCAACCTCTGTTCCAGAGGAAATGAAAAATCCCTTTCTCAGCTGGGCATGGTGGCTCATGCCTGTAATTTCAGCACTTTGGGAAGCTGAGGCAGGAGGATTGCTTAAGCCCAGGAGCTCGGGGGTGTAGTGAGCTATGACTGTGCCACTGTACTCCAGCCTGGGTGACAGGAAAAAAGAACACTTGGCCAGGCACGGTGGTTCATGCCTGTAATCCCAGCACTTTGGGAGGCCGAGGCGGGTGGATCACCTGAGGTCAGGAGTTCAAGACTAGCCTGGCCAACATGGTGAAACCCTGTCTCTCCTAAAAATACAAAAAATTAGCCAGGCATGGTGGTGGGCACCTGTAATCCCAGCTACTTGGGAGGCTGAGGCAGGAGAATCACCTGAACCCAGGAGGCAGAGGTTGCAGTGAGCCGAGATCACGCCATTGCACTCCAGCCTGGGCAACAAGAGTGAAATTCCATCTCAAAAAAAAAAAAAAACAAAAAACTCTCACTTTCTGAACCTCAATTTCCACATCTGTAAAATTGGATGATCTAGTGCCCGCCTACTTCCCTAGGTGGCAGTGAGGATTTAAAATGATAAAGTATACAAAGTGCTGAACCTAGTACTTGGTGGGGGTGGGGCAGGGGGGTTCTCACTTTGTTGCCCAGGGTGGTCTAGAATTCCTAGGCTCGAGTGATTCTCTCATCTTGGTTTCTCAACGTTCTGGGATTGCAGGCATGAGGCATGAGCCACTATGCCTAGCCTGATTATTAGTATTAATAGTTGTTTAACAGGCTGGGCACAGTGGCTCATGCCTGTAATCCCAGTACTTTGGAAGGCTGAGGTGGGCGGATCACAAGGTCAAGAAATGGAGACCATCCTGGCCAACATGGTGAAACCCCGTCTCTACTAAAAATACAAAAATTAGCCGGGCATGGTGGTGTGCACCTGTAATCCCAGCTACTTGGGACGCTGAGGCAGGAGAATCCCTTGAACCTGGGAGGTAGAGGTTGCAGTGAGCCAAGATTGCACCACTGTACTCCAGCCTAAGCAACAGAGTGAGACTCTGTTTCAAAAAAAAAAAGTTCCTTAACGAACAGAAAGTGCCTTTTTTTTTTTTTTGAGACAGGGTTACCCAGGCTGGAAGGCAGTGGCATGATCAGCGCTCACTGCAGCCTCATTCTCCCTGGGCTCAGGTAATCTTCCTCCCATCTCAGCCACCAAGTAGCTGGAACTATAGGGATGTACCACCATGCCCAGCTAACTTTTCAAAAAAATTGTGTAGAGATAGGATCTCACCGTATAGACCAGACTGATCTCCAACTCCTTCCCTCAAGTGATCTGCCTGCCTCGGCCTCCCTAAGTGTTGGGATTACACCCATGAGCCACCACACCTGGCCAGAAAGTGCTTCCAAATATTAACTCACTTATACTTCATAACATCCTACAAGATAGGTGTCATCACCCCCAGTTTACAGATAAGGAAATTGAGGCCCAGCAGTTATTAGCTCAAGTTAGTCTGGCCTCAGAGCCCATGCTTTTAACCAGGCCTCTCTTTCTTTTTCATTATCCCATTTAACCCTCACAGCAATTCTTTGAGATAGCTATTACTGTCACCGTTTTGCAGATTTGGAAACTGAGGTTCAGTACGAGGAAGTAACTGGTCCAAGTAAGTAACCATGGGCTTCACTGATCACGGGAGGCCAAGCTGGATTGCTGCCCAACGTGTCAACATGCGCTGCCTTGGCTCCCTCCTCCCTCGCTGGGTCTCCAGCTGTGTTTTCTTTGGATCTCTGCATGGCTTGGAGAAGCCGCATCAGCCCGTCTCCTCCCCTGCCTATTCCCCATCCCCAACGCCCACCCAAGCTACCCCTCAGGAAGTGACCCCCTTCTTCTCACTCTGCCTGAGCTCATGGGCACTGCAGCTCCTGTGCCTGGGTTGGTCAGCATGGGCATGCCTGGGGACATGTGATGGGGAACACAGTAGGAATGAGAGGGGGAGTATCTGAGGAGGACAGATCTCAGGTCAGGAAGACCCTGATTACATCTCTCTAAACAGGCGAAAGGATCATCTGTTTCCAGAATGCAGCTGGACTAAACAGTCCGCATGAAGGCTGGACATTTACCAAATGGGGAAAAGGAATCTGAAGGACTGGGGCTTGCTGAGTTCAGCCAGAGCAAAACTGTGGAGTGGCTTTTTGTGATTTCTAAAGCTGGGAGACCTGTTGTTTCCTTCTTTCTTTCCCATTTCCTCCTTGAAGACCAGTTCCCTTTCTGTGTGAAGAACAGGCCACTTGGTGTCTGAAGTCACTTCCAGATTTGAAACTCAAGGATTCTAAGGTTCCTTACAAGGTGGTGCTTTCCCAAGGTCCTAGATCCTGGGTCACTGCATTCCCACACCTGGTGCCTCTCCATTGGGGCCTGGATGCAACTCTGGGCAACTCGCTCTTTCTCTCTGACTTCCCTTTTCTTTTCTTCTTCATATCACACCCTCCTTCCCATTTCCTAGGCCTCTGTCAGCTTAGGCTGACTGACTCATGGTGCTCTCTTTCTGTGGTCCTCTAAGCCTCATAACTGTCTGTGTTTTCATTATACTCCACATGGGCTTTCCAGCCTCTACTTGTTTCGAGAAAGAGATGGAGGATCCGTAACAGTGCTGTCTTGATGTTTGAATTTCATAAGCCAGTCATAACACTTCAAAGTAAGTAAAGGGAAGGGGCCCCAAAACTAGGGATTTTTTCCTTTGATAATAAGGGATAGGCCACCATCTTCAGGCTAAGCTTGTCCCTTTTCTGCAGGGCCTGCTGAAATGTTACAAGAAGCAGCCAACGTAACCCAACTTGAATTTTTCCAGGTGCCCTAATACTGCAGTCTTTGAAGTCCCCACATAACCCAGGCTTTTGTCTAACAAGAATTGCCAACCCATAGCCAGGAATCATGAGGCTGTCACTGCCCTTTGGCCGCCTTCATCTCCTCCACCCAGCTGGATCCATATTTTAGCTCCCCTCCAACCCTGGGAAGTACCAACTCCTGCTCCTTTTCCAAGCTTCTCCATCACAGGTCATGGCACTAGCTTTACCCAGTGCTCAGGTCAAAAATATAGGAGTCATCCTTAACTTTCTTTCTTTTTTTTTTTATACCCCACGTCAGCAAACACCGGTGTCTTTAACTCCAAAAGATGCCCCACCTTACGCCTGTAATCAAAGCACTTTGGGAGAATGAGGTGGGAGGATCACTTGAGCCTAGGGGTTCAAGACCAGCCTGGGCAACATAGTGAGACTTTGTACAAAAATAATTAGCCAGGTTTGGTGGCACACACCAGTAGTCCCAACTACTTGGGAGGCTGAGGTGAGAGGATTGCTTGAGCCCAGGAGGTCAAGGCTGCAGTGAGCTGTGATTGTGCCATTGCACTCCTGCCTGGGTGACAGAGCAAGACTCTGCCTTAAAAAAAAAAAAAAAAAAAGATACCCCACATGTATACAGTTCTCTCCATCAACACCAACACCGCTCCAGGCCATTTTCATTGATTACCAGGACAACCTCCCTCAACTCCCTGTAAGTCTAGTCTCTCTGCATCAATTTAAGTGATATTTTAAAAAGTGGAAATCATAGAATTTTTCTACCCTGCTCAGCATCCTCTCCATCAAACTGAAAATAAAACCCAGACTCTGGCCACGCCCCCTGGAAACACTGCAGGTGATCTAGCCCCTGCCTACCTTCCTTTCCAAGCCTGTCTTCTCCCACTGTTGGGAACACACCAAGCATGCCTCAGGCTTTCCTTAATTCTTTTCTCCACCAGACACATCATCCCACACACATACCCGTGCAGAATTACTCAGATCCCTACTCAAATGTCACCCCCACAGAGAGGCCCCTCTGTGTCATTACCTGTCATTCTGTTTGTTTAATTCTTTATTGCCTGTTTCTTCCAGTAGACTGTAAGCTCCCCGGGGCGGGGACAGGAGCCCACCACTCTTATTCATGGCCGTATGTCCAATGCCCAGCACAGGGTCTGGTACACAGAAAGTGCTCAATAGATGTGTGTTGAATTCAAGAATGGGGTGTTATTATCATCCCTAGACCCTTCAAAAGGAGCAGCTTTTATGGTGCACTCTGTGGCCCTGATCTAATCCCCTGCTGAGCCTCTAAGCTCTGTGCTTCCTGCTGGTACCACCCATTTCCTTGCATTTATCCGGAATTATCTGGAGTTGGTCTGCAGCCAAGAATGTTATATTTACCTAATCTTTCCAGAGAACTGAGAGATGTCTAAGGTCATGGGAGGTATCCCCATAGGATCTCAGTGGGCTGAGCAGAAATCAGGACTCCTTGACCTAACCCACCCTCAGGCCCCTTCTACTCCACTTCCAGCACGTTGGTCTACTCTGGGACCCTGCATGTGCCTTCTTGTGGGTGTTTCTTGTCTCCCACCTATGTGTTTCCTGGTGTGGGAGAGGCTGTTGGCCAGCTGGAGCTCCCTCTCGGTGCCCTGGAGGATACAACTTCAGACTTGAAGTTAGATCACTCGTTCCCAACCCTTTTTCACATTAGTAGCTTTTAAAATCAGGAGGTTTCTGTTTGGTTTTGAATACCCATACCTGGGCTCCAGTCCCCAAGCTTCTGGTTTAATGGGTTTGGGATGGAGCCGGGGAATTGGTGGGTGTTTTTTGTAAAAAGTTCTGTAGTATGATATAATAATAATAATAAAAAGACTAATACAAGGGTCACAGAGAAACTAGCACTCTCATATGTTATTGGTAGAAATGTAAAATGGTACTGCTGCTTTGGAAAATAGTTTGGCAGTTTCTTTAAAAGTTGAACACAGTCCAGTGTGGTGGCTCATGCCTGTAATGCCAGCACTTTGAGAGGCTGAGGTGGGCAAATCATCTGAGGTCAGGAGTTTGAGACCAGTCTGGCCAACATGGTGAAACCCTGGCTCTACTAAAAATAAAAAAATTAGCTGGGTATGGTTGTGGGCACCTGTAATCCCAGCTACTCAGAAGGCTGAGGCAGGATTGCTTGAACTTAGGAGGTGGAGGTTGCAGTGAGCCAAGATGATGCCACTGCACTCCAACCTGGGTGATAGAGCAAGACTCTGTCTCAAAAAAAAAAACCCACAAATTTACCATACAGCAATTTTGCTCCAAAGGGTCTACTCAGAAAAAATAAAAATGTGTGCACTTGTACACGAATGTTGATAGTAGTGTTATTCATAATAGCCAAAGGTGGAAGCAATCCAACTATCAATTGGTAAACAAATAGAATGTGGTGTATCTGTATAATGCAACATTATTCAGCAATAAAAAAAATGAACTGATATACGCTTCAAAATGGATGAAGCTCAAAAACATAATGCAAAGTGAAAGATGCAAGCTGTAAAAGACTACATCTTGTGTGATTCTATTTATATGAAATGTCCAGAAAAGGCAGCTCTATAGAGACAGAAAGCAGGCCAGTGGTTACTAGAGGCTGACAGTGGGAAGAGGAGCTGACAGCAAACAAGCCCCAGAGATCTTTTAGGGTAATGGAAATGCTCTAAAACAGAACTGTGGTGACTACTGTATAACTCTATACATTTACTAAAAAAATCATTGAATGGTATATTTATTTACTTATTATTTAGTAGAGACAAGGTCTTGTCTAGATTGGTCACCAATTCCTGGGCTCAAGCAGTCCTCCTGCCTTAGCCTCCTAAAGTGCTGAGATTATAGGTGTGAGCCATTGTGCCTGGCCAGAATTGTATATTTATTTATTTATTGAGATGGAGTCTCACCCAGGTTGGAGTGCGATGTTGGCTCACTGCAACCTCCACCTCCTTAGTTGAAGCAATTCTCCTGTCTCAGCCTCCCCAGTAGCTGGGATTACAGGCACCCACCACCATGCCCAGCTAACTTTTGTAATTTTTTTTTTTTTTTTTTTTTTTGAGACGGAGGTTCCCTGTTGTTACCCAGGCTGGAGTGCAATGCACGATCTCAGCTCACTGCAATCTCCACCTCCCGGGTTCGAGGGATTCTCCAGCCTCAGGATCCCGAGTAGCTGGGATTACAGGCATACATCACCATGCCCAGCTAATTTTGTATTTTTAGTAGAGATGGCATTTTCACCATGTTGGCCAGGCTGGTCTCTAACTCCTGACTTTAGGTGATCCACTGTCTTGGCTTCTCAAACTGCTGGAATTACAGGTATGACAGAGTTATATATGTAAAACAGGTAAGTCTTGTTGTCTGTAAATTATACCCTAATAACGTTGTTAAAAAAAAAAGATTTTCCTGGCTCGGGTTGAGTTCTCTGGGTTTGTTGTGTCCTGGGAACCCTGCTGGGACCCAGACTTGGTGGGGTGTCCTCTTTCTCTCCTTTCTAGGTCAGTTTTCTGTGATCTCAGACTTTTCAGGAAGCTACTAGCTGCAGCTATTGTTTTTTTTTTTTTTTTTTTTTTTTTTTGGAGAAGTCTGGAATTCTGCAGACTCAGCTCATATGGGAGGAAACATCCTGGCTCTTGGCCACTCTGCGTGGAGTGCAAAAATGAGCATCACAGGGGATGGGTGGGAGAGTGGAGGGAACACCACAGGTGGCCCCACCCCTATCCTGATATGAACAAATGCCACCTGGGATGCTGAGCACTAACCCAGAACAATGGGCTAAATCTGGACTCCGAGGCCCTGGTAAGACCTGCACCTCTCTAGCTCCCTGGCTGTGCTCAGGTTGACCAGCTCTCCAAACACATCATCCCTCCTGCTTTTCTGTTCTTTTTTTTTTTTTTTTTTTTTTTGATAAGGAATCTCACTCTGTTGTCCAGGCTGGAGTGCAATGGCACTATCTCAGCTCACTGCAACCCCTGCCTCCCAGATTCAAGCGATTCTCCTGTCTCAGCCTCCGGAGTAGCTGGGATTACAGGCACCTGCCACTATGCCCAGCTAATTTTTTTTTTTATATCGCACTAGTCCATTATTTTTTTTCTTTTTCTTCTTCTTTTTTTTTTTATAATGCCCAGCCAACTTTATGTATTTTTAGTAGAGTTTCGCTATGTTGACCAGGCTGGCTTGAACTCCTGACCTCATGATCTACCTGCCCAGCCTTCCAAAGTGCTGGGATTATAAGCGTAAGCCACTGAGCCTGGCCTCACACCATCCCTTTCTACACCTCCAGGCCTTGCACAGGCTGTGCCCTCCCCTTTTCCAGATATGCCTACCTGGAATATCTGTTCTTCCAACAAGAGTCAGCTTATTTTTATCTCCTCTGAAGCTTTCTCCTTTGTGTGCCCACTGCCTCCTGCCCCTGCCATCCCTCCAGAGCCCTTATCTCCCTGTGGCAGAGGGTTTATTTATATGTCTGCCTCCCACACTGCTGTGTGGGCTCCCTGAAGACAGACCATCCATCTCTCTTATTTATCGCTTATTCTCAAGACTCTAGGACAGGCCAAGGGAAGAAATGGCAGAAACAGTACACCACATCAGATGCTTCCAGGGACAGGAAGACCAAGGGAGACGCCCCATTTCTCTCAAGTATTCTTGGCCTAAATAGCATCTCTCATCTGGTCCCAGAATGGCCCGAGAGCCACTCCCTGTGGGAACCACAGTTGGGGTGGAAGCCTCCTTTCCACAGCTTTCCTGGGGCCAGGTCCACTTGCCTTGAAAACTGCCTTCGCATAATTTAAACCTCAGGGTAGGGTCTTTGGGCAGCTCAAGCCCAGCCCAGGCGGGGGCAACCGGAGTGGAATCCCGGTTGCCAGGACCTCGGGATGAAATGTGTGGTTTCCTCTCGCAGTGTCTCGCTGTAGTGGCAGAGAACAAGGGGGTTAAGCCATGTGGACACCTGAGTTGGTTGTTTATGTTTCTGCTTTAGTGTGGAGGTTGGGCTTGGTCCTGAGTTGAAGCAGATATTCTCAGAGACCCTGGCAGCTAGTGACTAGCCAGGAGTGGTGACATAAATTTCAGGGCTAGGGCTGCACGAGGTGGCTCATTCCTGTAATCCCAGCATTTTGGGAGGCCAAAGTGAGTGGATCACCTGAGGTCGGGAGTGTGAGACCATCCTCACCAATATGGTGAAGCCCCGTCTCTACTAAAAATACAAAAATTACCCGGACCCAGTGGCACACACCTGTAGTCCCAGCTACTGGGGAGGCTGAGGCAAGAGAATTGCTTGAACCTGGGAGGCAGAGGTTCCAGTGAGCTTTTGCTACTGCACTCCAGCCTGGGCAACAGAGCAAGACTCCATCCCAAAAAACAATATTTAGGGCTCAGTGCAAAATGAAAATGTGGGACTTTTGTTCAAAAATTAAGATTTTTAAGATGGTAACAGCAGAACATTAAACCAAACACAGACCTTTTTATTATTTTTATTTTCATTTAATTTTTATTTTTTGAGACAGGGTCTGCAGTACAGTGGTGCAATCATGGCTCACTACAGCCTTGAACTCCTGGACTCAAGCAGTCACCCCCTGCCTCAGCCTCCCAATTAGCTAGGACTACAGGAGCAGCAGTATGCCCAGCTAATTTTGTGTGTGGGCTTTTTTTTTTTTTTTTTTGGTAGATATGGGGCTCTTTGTTGCCCTGGGATTAAAGGCATAATCCACCATGTCAGTAAGCATCAGCCTTTCTAAATCTATGCAGCCAGCCCTGGTACCAGACAGAACTGAAGCAGGAGTATTCCTTGCAGCCAGGAGTTTGAGACCAGTCTGGGCAACATAGTGAGATCTTGTCTCTACAAAATTTTTAAAAAAAAATTAGATAGGAGTGGTGGTGTGCTTCGGTAGTCCCAGCTACTCAGGGGGCTGAGGTGAGAGGATCACTTAAGCCTAGGAGATCAAGGCTGCAGTGAGCCTGGGTACAAAAAGAGACTCAGGCTCACAAACAAACAAAACAAAAAAAAGAAAAAAACACAAAGGATCCAGGTCATGAGAGAACCTGGCATATTTAGGGAAATTATTAAGTTGTTCATGGTAGCTGGGACTGGATCAAGAAGAGATGGTTTAAAGGTCTGGATCATGAATAAAAATGAATGTGTGTAAAGTGCTTGACACTGTGCATAGTAAATGTTCTGCTATAGTAGCTCATTATAATTCTGCTTTTGTAACCCAAATTAAGGATCTGGGATTTTGTCCTGTAGTCATTGGGGAGGCATTCTAGAGTTTTAAGCCCAGAGTGACTTGATATTTGCCATATAGCCAGATCCTTGTGGCCCCATGGTAGATTATGAACTAGAAGGAAAGCAAGGCTGGAGGATCAGAAGGCCAGTTTGGAAATTAATAGGTATGGCCAGGCATAGTGGCTCATGCCTGTAATGCTAGCACTTTAGGAAGCCGAGGTGGAGAGAATTGCTTGAGCCCAGAAGTTAGAGAAAGCCTGGGCAACTTAGTGACCCCATCTCTATTAAAAAAAAAAAAAAAAAGAGAGAGAGAGATCCAAGATGCCCGCGTAGCAGCAGCTCAGGATGGTAGCTCCCAGTGAAAGCTCAGAGAGTGAGTGGATGCCGCAATTGCAGATGAATTTTTGATGCCCACAAACTGGGAGAGTCCCAGCGAAGGAGCCACCCGGGTCACCAGCACGACTCTTTTGGCCAGCGCGGCGCTTCTCGGTGCAGAGTGTACGGGACTTGGTGCCCTTTTAGTGAGGCTCCACTGGTCCCAACCCCACAAGGAGAACAGCAATTGGAAGCGCTGAAGACTGAGAGCAAGCACAGCTGAACTCAGGAAGGCCCAGCTCTGTGGGTAAGGGGCGCCCGCCAAAGGAAAACTAAGAAACAGAAAAAACTTCATAACCAACAAGCCAGACGTCCACTCAGAGACCCAATCTGAAAGTCGGCAATTACAAAGATGACAGGTGGATAAATCCAAAAATGGGAAGAAACCAGTGCAAAAAGGCTGAGAACACCCAAAATCAGAATGCCTCTCCTCCTACAGGGGATCGCAGCTCCTCATCAGCAAGAGAACAAGGCCTGATGGAGGATGAGCATGATGAACTCACAGAATCAGACTTCAGAAGGTGGATAATAAGAAACTTCTGTGAGCTAAAAGAACATGTTCTAACCCAATGCAAAGAAACTAAGAACCTTGAAAGAACATTTAACGAAATGCTAACGAGAATGGACAACTTAGAGAAGAATATAAGTGAATTGATGGAGCTGAAAAACACAACACGAGAACTTCG
>CAUYQU010011478.1:0-28366 GCA_963574635.1 Cheracebus regulus | reverse complement strand
GTGGTGGCTCACGCCTGTAATCCAAGCACTTTGGAGGCCAAGGCGGGTGGATCACCTGAGGTCCGGAGTTCAAGACCAGCCTGACCAACATGGTGAAACCCCGTCTTTAAAAAAAAAAAGAAAAGAAAAAAAACCTCCACTGTTGTATAAACTCTGAAAAACAGTCCTCACAAGTTCATCAAACATGGTTAAGTGTGCTTAGTTCCAGTAAGCTTCCCTTCATTGTATGATAATATTCCAGACCCAGGTCCACCACATGGAAGCAGTTTGTGTCTGGGACACCAAATTTGTTGCTGCTAGTAGACACAAAAGATTTTCGTAGGCCTGGGGCGGCGGCTCACACTTGTAATCCCAGCACTTTGGGAGGCCGAGGCGCGTGGATCATGAGGTCAGACCATCTTGGCTAACACAGGGAAACCCCGTCTCTACTAAAAATACAAAAATTAGCCGGGTGTGACAGTACACGCCTGTAGTCCCAGCTACTCGGGAGGCTGAGGCAGAAGAATTGCTTGAACCTGGGAGGCAGAGGTTGCAGTGACACAAGACCGCACCACTGCACTCCAGCCTGAGCAACAGAGCAAGACTCCTCCCCGCCAAAAAAGTTTTCATCTTGACGTTTTAATTTAGGTTTGGTTCTTGGTTTTGTTCTTTCAAATTATGCATTCATTCAACAAACTACTTGACAAACACCCCATCCTAAACTAAGCATTGTTCCAAATGCTTTGCATGTATTAATGCATTTAATCTTCTTAATAGACCTCTGAAGTAGCTGCCAGTATTACTCCATTTTAGGATATCGCCACATAATAAAGACCATGAAGGTTAAACTTGCTCAAGATCACAAACTCAATGGGCTACAATTCAGGCCATCTGACTTGAGCTGTGCTCTGATTTAATCACACTGCCTCAGATTTGAGTATTTATTTAAATCATCTGTACAAGGATCCCTTCATTTGCGGTAACAATAGAGGGAAATAACCATTTCAATGACACTACCAGAGATGCAACTTTTAACATATGAAAATGTGGTTTAGACCTAGGTATAGTAGCATCTGCCTGTAGACCCAGCTATCTGTAAAGCAAGAGGATTGAGAGGTTCAAGGCCCGCCTAGACAACATAGCGAGACCAAGTTTCAACAGTACTTTCATTTAAAAATAAAATGGGAGCCAAACACGGTGGCTAACGCCTGTAATCCCAGCACTTTGGAAGGCTGAGGTGGGTGGATCACTTGAGGTCAGGAGTTCAAGACCAGACTAGTCAATATGGTGAAACCCCATCTCTATTAAAAATATAAAAATTAGCCAGGCATGGTGGAGGGGGCCTGTTGTCCCAGCCACTCAAGAGGTTGAGGCAGGAGAATCACTTGAACCCAGGAGACAGAGGCTGCAGTGAACTGAGATGGCGCCACTGCACTCCAGCCTGGGAGACAGAGTGAGACTCTGTCTATAAAGACATAAATAAAATAAAACGTGGTTTATCCCTGCTCAAAACACATTTCTTTTTTCCACTTAGAGGTTAACCCCTCTCCTTAAAAAGTGTACTTTCTTCTTTTCTCTTAAAGAGACAGGAGTCTTGCTATGTAGCCCAGGCTGGTCACTCCTGGCCTCAAGCAATCCTCCCACCTCAGACTCCTGAATACAAAAAGCTTACTTTCTAACCTCTAATATCTTTACAACAGCCCAATACATTTGATTTTCCCAAGACTGTCCGTGCCAGGTAGTAAAACGAGTCTCTGCTGAGCTTCAACAGTTTCTTATAAAGACAATACAAAATCATAAAAGGAACAGTCTGCATATCTAAGGGTCTCTATCAGACTGACCAGTCACAAGGCACAATTGTACAGCTCCTAATGAAATTCAGGGTCAGGAAAAAAGCAAACTTCAGAATCTGTCATGGGAAAAACAAGCAGGTTCTGTACTGGCTGACAGGATTAATGAACCTCTTACCAAAGCATACAGGGTCATAACTCTAACTTCTTTTTTTGTGAGACCGAGTCTTGCTCTGTTGCCCAGGCTGAAGTGCAATCTCAATCCAACCTCCATCTCCCAGGTTCAGGTAATTCTCCTGCCCCAGCCTCCCTAGGAGCTGGGACTAAGGTGCCTGCCACTGTGGCCAGCTAATTTTGTAAAAATACAAAATAAAAATGTTGGCCAGGCTGGTCTCGAACTCCTGACCTCAAGTGACACGCCCGCCTTGGCCTCCCAAAGTGCTGGGATTACAGGCGTGAGCCACTGAACCCTGCCCTAATCTTTTTTTTTTTTGGAGCTGGCGGCTCGGCCCGGCGGGGTGGCTCACGCCTTTAATCCCAACACTTTGGCAGGCCGAGGCAGGCGGATCAAGAGGTCAAGAGATCGAGACCATCCTGGCCAACATGGTGAAACCCCATCTCTTAAAAAAAAGAGAGAGAGAGAGAGAGAGTGTCTTACTCTGTAGCCCAGGATGGAGTGCAGTGAAACGGTATCAGCTCACTGCAACCTCTGCCTTCCAGGTCCCAGTTCAAGCAATTCGCCTACCTCAACCTCCCAAGTAGCTTGGATTACAGGCCAAGCCACCATGCCCAACTAATTTTTGTATTTTTTAGTAGAGATGGGGTTTCACCATGTTGGCCAGTCTGGTCTTGAACTCCTGACTTCGTGTTCCGCCCACCCTGGCCTCCCAAAGTGCCGGGATTATAAGCATCAGCCACCATACCCGGCCCCTAATCTTTATTTCAAAGGCAGAAAAATGAAGCTGAGAGTAATGTCCCTACAGTCACACAATGGTAAAACCCAAATTCAAATTCAGACAATCTAACAAGAGCCTGAGCTTTTAGCCATCACACTTCAATGCCTTTCCAACCAAAGTGCTCACAGAAACAAATTCTCCAGGCCAAGAACAGTAAAAGCAATCATACCAAGCAAGGGAAGAAAAGGGCATGCCATCAACCACCGACATAAGAAGGTTCAGTCAGAACTGGGAGTGTGGCTCACACCTGTAGTCCCAGCCACTCCAGAGGCTGAGACAGGAGGATCACTTGAGCCCAGGAGTCTGAGGCTATGGTGAGCTATGATCATGCCACTGCACTCCACCCTTGGCAACAGAGCAAGACTCTGTCTCTCAAAAAGAAAAAAAGTCTGGTCACTTACGTTCTGGAAAGGTCCTGAGCTTCCTTTACATAAGGGCTAATCAGTTAGCCAGTGACCTTTCCTTTTTGCCTAGGAAACATCGTCCCTCTGGATCAAACTCAAATGTCTTGCCATACAAAGACTTCCCAGATGGGCCCCGTGGCTCATGCCTGTAATCCCAACACCTAGTGAGGGCGAGGCAGGCAGATCACCTGAGGTCAGGCGCTCAAGACCAGGCTGGCCAATATGGTGAAACCCCGTCTCTACTAAAAATGCAAAAATCAGCTGGGCATGGTGGTGGATGCCTGTGATCCCAGTTACTGAGGAGGCTGAGGCACCGAGAATCGCTTGTGCCCAGGAGGTGGAGGCTGCAGTGAGCCGGGACTGTGTGCCACTGTACTCCCAGCCTGGTGACAGAGCAAGACCTCACCTCCAAAAAAAAAAAAAAAAAAAAAACCACTTTCTGGGCTCTCCCATCCATACTGACATTTCTCTGCACTGAGGATCAATGTTCACATTCCTAGAAAATATTACCTAAAAGGACATAAAAAGTATCTTCATCTCTATATTCCTAGAATATAGTATCAAATGCCACAAAAAGTACACAAACATTCAATGAAATAACCACGAAGCTAAGCAGAACTGCGTTAGAGACTGAGATACATGTTTCTGTGGGCATAACTGAGTGTGTCCTAGGTAAATGAAAACTGTTTAAGAACCCCTCTAGATTCTGGGCCAGGCACAGTGCCTCAAGACTGTCATCCCAGCACTTTGGGAGGCCAAGGAGGGTGGGTCACTTGAGGTCAGGAGTCTGAGGCCAGCCTGGCCAACATGGTGAAACCCCATTTCTACTAAAAAATACAAAAATGAGCCAGGCTTGGTGGCACATGCCTATAATTCCAGCTACCCAGGAGGCTGAGGCAGGAGAATGACTTGAATCCAGGAGGTGCGGGCTGCAGTGAGCAGAGACTGCACCACTGCACTCCAGCCTGGGCAATGGGCAACAGAGCAAGACTCTGTCTTAAAAAAAAAAAAAAAAGAAAACCTCTAGATTCTGTAATCCTTTCTGGACAATTTGTACAGTTCTGCAGCCCATTTTATTTACTGGGAAATCTGGTTAAATCTGTCCCCAAAGAAGTCTCTGAGGCCGAGTGTCGTGGCTCATGCCTGTAATCACAACACTCTCTGGAAGACCTAAGCGGGCAGATCACTGGAGGTCAGGAGTCTGAGAACAGACCAGTCAACATGGTGAAACCCTGTCTCTACTAAAAATATAAAAATCGTGCAGGTGTGTTGGTGCCTGCCTACAGCCCCAGCTACTCGAGAGACTGAGGTGGCGAGGATCATTTGAGCCCAGAGGTCAAGGCTGCAGTGAGCCATAACAGCGCCACTGCACTCCAACCAGGGTGTAACAACGAGACCCTGTCACAAAAAAAGAAAGTATTTATACTGTAGGAAAGCTTTAGCTAGTCTTCATATGGAAAAGTGACTGGTATAAAAGGGGGTGGATGGGGAAGAGAGGATCAGTCCATCAAAGCAATCTGAGAGAGAAAAGTGGCACTTTATACAATAAACAGATGTGAATCCCAATCAAGACCCCCTAGGACTCATTTAGCGCTAGACAGTTAAGGACAAAGCCTGGCCCTTTCCTTTATCTATTTAAAAACCTAAAATGATTCCATTAGCTCTGTACCAAATCAATAGAAAACAAAACCAGACCAGTGCCAAGAACAGTATTGGGGAATAACTAGAATGAGAATCAAGGGGAGTATTAACTACCACCAAATACAGAGGCCAAGAAGCTTAGCACTTTGGGAGGCTCAAGTAGGTGGGTCACTTGAGCCCAGGGGCTGGAAGCAAGCCTGGACAACATACAGTTGACACTTGAATTACATAGTGTATGATGAAACTCACACACAGAATGGTGAGACTCTGTTCTCTACAAAAAGTACGAAAATGAGTCAGGTATGGTGATGCACGCCTGTAGTGCAGTCGTAGGAGGCTGACGTGAAAGGATAATGTAAGCCCAGGAAGTGGAAGTTGCAGTGAGCTATGATGGTGCCCCTCCACCCCGAAAAGTCAGATAACTCAATGTGATCAATGTTTCCCTTAAAATCTTAGCACTTAGGGCCCGGGAGCGGTGGCTCATGCCTGTTATCCCAGCACTCTGAGAGGCCGAAGCGGGCAGATCAATTGACACCAGGAGTTCAAGACCAGCCTGGTTAACATAAAAATATAACAAATCGGCCAGGTGTGGTGGTGCCCACCTGCACTTCCAGCTACTTGGGAGGCTCAAGCACAAGAATCACTTGAATCCGGGATGCAGAGGTTGCAGTGAGCTGAGATCATGGCACTGCACTCCAGCTAGGGCAACACCGCGAGAGCTGTCTGAACAAAGAAAAGAAGAAAAGAAACTAAGGAGTGAAAAAGAGAAACTCCTTCCATAGGGAACTAGGCTATCCCAAAGCGAAGAGTATTAATGCCCTTTTTCTGATTTATTCATATTCTGAGGCATGCTTTAAATCAAAATGGCCTTCACACAAAGCATGCACACATTTAACATACCATCCAAAGGATGATTTTATTTATCTTTAGAGTAACTGGCAGATAATTATGGAACTCTATTTCCCCTAAGATTCTAGAAGGCAGAGGAGTCTGAATATTCTACTTAGCATCAAAAGATTGAAAGCACAACACAGACAGTAAACATTTTTTTTTTACATGAAGTGTCTTACCTCAGTAAACATGTTTTAAAGAATTTATAGCTCTGAATTGCAAATGACAATTCTGCATTCCCAAACAATAGGATAAATGTGCTTGTGAACCAAATTAATTCCCAAAGGGCCAGGTGAAGGCAGTGGTGACAGCTCATGCCTGTAATCCTAGCACTTTAGGAGGCCAAGGCAGGCAGATCTGAGATCAGCAGTTCAAGACCAGCCTGGCCAAAATGGTGAAACCCCATCTCTACTAAAAAAATTTTTTAAATTAGCTAGGCATGGTGGTGGATGCCTATAATCCCAGCTACTCAGGAGTCTGAGGCAGGAAAACCCCTCAACCCTGGAGGCGGAAGTTGCAGTGAGCCAAGATTGTGCCACTGCACTCCAGCCTGGGCAACAAGAGACAAACTCCATTAAAAAAAAAAAAATTACCTCGCAGAATCTGGGTGACTAATCACAAATCTCAATTTTTCTCCTTCACATTTTTAACTGGGTCCACCATTCTGTATCTGCACTATCCAGTACTTGAGGCCTCCCTGGTCAAATAAGCAAGAGAAGAACCAGGAAATGACTTTTCACTACCTCGGTATACTTAGGCATACGATTTCACCTCATATTTTATTGGCCAAAACAGCTTACCTGGCCTTGTCACATTTCCCAACAAAAGGTTGGGGAAGAGGGAAAGCAGTATGTCTCAACATGGTCCCCCAAAAGGTCAATTAAATGTACTTTTTCTGTTTGAGACAGGGTCTCACTGTTCCCCAGGCTGAAGTGCAGTGAACGGTCCTGCAACCTCCTGCTCCAGGATCACTTGAGGTCAAAAGTTCAAGCACAGCCTGGGCAACACGGCAAAACCCCGTCTCTACTAAAAACGTTAGCCGGGTGTAGTGGTGCATGCCTGTAATCCCAGCAACTCAGGAGGCTGAGGCACAAGAATTGCTTGAACCTGGGAGGTGAAGATTGCAGTGAGATGAGATCCTGCCACTACACTCCAGTCTGGGCAACAGAGCCAGAATCTGTATCAAAAAAAAAAGAAGTCTCATATTTTTTGTTTGCTTTTTATTTATTTTATGTTTTATAGAGATGGCGTTTCACCAGGTTGGCCAGGATGGTCTCAATGTCCTGACTCGTGATCCACACACCTCAGCCTCCCAAAGTGCTGGGGTTACAGGCGTGAGCCACCATGCCCAGGCCTTTTTTGTTTAAAACTCAGTCTTACTCTTGTCCACCAGGCTGGAGTGCAATGGTGATCTCGGCTCACTGCAATCTCTGCCTTCCAGGCTCAAGTGATTCTCCTCCCTCAGCCTCCCTAGTAGTTGGGATTGATCCACCCACCTTGGCCTCTCAAAGTGCTGAGATTACAGGTGTGAGTCACCAGGCCCAGTCAAGTAAATTGTTTTTATGGTGTGTGTGTATGGGGGGGGCGGGGGGGGGGCGGGGTAGTATGGAAGTTTGCTGGGGAAAAACTTACAAGGTACTACTTTCTAAGGAATTTACCAGGTGGACATTCACTTAAAAAGGAATTATCACAGAAAATGTTTCACTACATTTACACATGTGAAGCACTCTTCAGTTGGATACTTCTGACCTCATGAAATCACTGAGGACATTTCTGTAGAAGGCTGACATATGAGAATCTTCAGGAATTGTGTTGCTTTCAAATAATCTGATTAAATTTGGACAACCTCCAAGCAATGAATAAAATTAGGCAAAAGCTGACAATGGCAGTCTCTATGGGGACGGAATTTAAAAAAGGAAAAAAAAAGCTTGACAATCACTATGCATAGTCAATTCACAGATATTTCAATGACAATGAACATTCTCCTTTACTGATTTCTAAAAGGTCCAAATATCTTGCTAGTGATGTGAGTACTCGCATTACTATTCAGAAACATAAAGATGGAGCAAAACTTTTTCTAAAACAATTATCATGCACGTTCTCTATCACACTGACAAATAATCTAGGAGGCATCAGTTCTGTACCACAAAGCATGTCAAGAAAACCTGATTCAAGGCCTGGTGTGGTGGCTCAACGCCTGTAATCCTAGCACTTTGGGAGGCCGAGGTGGGTAGATCACCTGAGGTCAGGAGTTCATGACCAGCCTGGCCATCATGGTGAAACATCATCTTATTAAAAGGAAAAGAAAAAGAAAACCTGATTCAGATGATTTTAGGAGCAAAACTATCAGTTTACCATAAAATGAATTCAGTATGGGTCAGGCATGGTGGTTAATGCCTGTAATCCCAACACTTTGGGAGACTGAGGCAGTGGAATCACCTGAGGTCAGGAGTTCAAGACCAGCCTGGCCAACACGGTGAAACCCCATCTCTACTAAAACAAAAATTAGCCAGGCGTGGTAGAGTGCACCTGTGATCCAGCTACTCAGGAGGCTGAGGCAGGAGAATCATTTGAACCCGGGAGGTGGAGGAAGTTGCAATGAGCTGAGATCATGCCATTGCACTAAAGCCTGGATGACAAGAACAAAACGCTGTCTCAAAAAAAAAAAAAAAAGAAAAGAAAAGAAAACAATTCAGTATGATCACAGGAAACATTTGATGGTAGGTTGATAGAGCCCATCAAGCTACATTCTCAGATGGCTAACCTGACTTACATTGGTTTTTAAACATTAAATCTCTACCCAAATTTGGCAATTTTAATTTTATAATTAATTGAGCTACTTGAAGCCTATACAAAGTCTGTGATGCCATCACTGTAAGGTTGATTATTTATACTCATGTCAGTGTGCTTCCAAATCACTTAAGAGCTCTTCAGATTTTGCATGGTCTCACGCCTGTAATCCCAACACTTGGAAGGCTGAGGTGAGTGGATCATTTGAGGTCAGGAATTTGAGGCCAGCCTGGCCAACATGGTGAAAGCGTATCTCTACAAAAAAATATAAAAACTAGCCAGGCATAGTGGTGCTTGCATATAATCCCAGCCACCTTAGAGGGGAGGCAGGACGTTCACCTGAACTCAGGAGGCAGAGGCTGCAGTGAGACAAGATCGCGCCACTACACTCCAGCCTCGGTGACAGAGTGAGACTCCTTCTCAAAAAAAAAAAAAAAAAGAAAGAAAAAATTAGCTGGGCACGGTGGCACGTAAGTGTAGTCCCAGCTACTCTGGAGGCTGAAGTGGGTGGATCACCTGAGCCCAGGAAGTCAAGGCTGCAATGAGCTGTGATAACACCACTGTACTCCAGCCTGGGCAAAGAGAACAAGACTCTGCCTCAAAAAAAGATTTCATATATACAAAACTTGTAACTCAAATGATGAAAAAAATTATTAAGTACTTTAATTCTAATAGTAAATAACATGGAAAGAATCTAAGAATGTAATAAAAATGTCAAATCTGTAGCTTGAGGAGTCTTAAATCATATTTTCTTAGGCGTAATAGTAATCACGACGGCTGGGCGCAGTGGCTCACGCCTGTAATTCCAGCACTTTGGGAGGCTGAGGCAGATGGATCACATTGGTCAAGGGTTCGAGACCAGCCTGACCAACATGGTGAAACCCCATCTCTACTTAAAAATACTAAAGTTAGCCGGGCATGGTGGCGCGCACCTGTAACCCCAGCAACTTGGAGACTGAAGCAGGAGAATTGCTTGAACTCGGGAAGTGGGGGTTGCGGTGAGCCAAGAGAATGCCACTGCACTCCAGCCTCGGTGACAGAGCGAGACTCCGTCTCAAAAAAGAATACAAAACTTAGCTAGCATGATGGTACACACCTTGTAGTCCCAGCTACTCAGGAGGCTAAGGCAGAATTGCTTGAACCCAGGAGGCCGAGGTTGAAGTGAGCAGAGATCGCACCACTGCACTCCAGCCTGACGACAGAGCTAGACTCCATTTCAAAAACAAAAATAGTAATCACTAGCTCTCTTCAATTAAAATGAGCAACAGTACTATGGGATGTATCCTAGAGTGTATTATAAAGAGTTATGAAGGAAGGAATAACTTGGGTAAACAGTTGGACAAGATTTAGGAAACACCTCAGACTTGTTTTAAGCAGATTTAAAATTGTGTAAAATGAACAGGATTAGTTAGTTGACGTGTAAATTATACTTTGTGTTCAGTACTGTGAAAGAAACAGAATGCCGTAAACAGAAAATAATGTAAATACTAAGAAGCTTCTCTGAAGAGGTCATATTCTAATCTAGTAACTCTGACTATTCTTGCAGTGCCCACATATCACCTGCACCTTTATTAGACAAAAATGACACACACTTTGAGAAACAGAAAGGAAGGTACCGCCACAGCACAGCACAGCGACCACAGGTAGAGAAAAAAGATTCAGATAAAAGACTACTTTTTTTTTTTTTTTTTTGGTGACGGAGTCTCGTTCTGTTGCCCAGGCTGGAGTGCAGTGCTACAATCTCGGCTCACTGCAACCTCTGCCTCCTAGATTCAATAAATTCTCCTGCCTCAGGCTCCCAAGTAGCTGGGATTATAGGCACCTGCCACCACACCCAGCTAATTTTTGTATTTTTAGTAGAGACAAGGTTTCCCCATGTTGGCCAGGCTCGTCTCAAACTCCTGACCTCAGGTTATCCTCCCACCTCGGCCTCCCAAAATGCTGAGATTACAGGTGTGAGCCACTGCCCCCAGCCCAGCCTAGGTTTCATTCCTGCTTATTTATATGCTATTTAACCTCAAACATGTCACTTAACCTCTAGGAGCTTGTTCCTCATCTATAACATGGAAGATATCCAGCCTTCACTGAGTTATGAGAGTTTAAAATGAGACTGTATAGTAAATTGTCTGGCATATAATTTGAATCCAGTTATATGTTGAATTCCTTTTCTTTGCCTCACTTCCAAGATTAAATAACAAAAAAACAAAACAGGAATCCAAAGGGGTGGGAGTGTTAATGTGCCTGATGCAGTAAAGAGCTAAATAAAGAACACACAGCTTAGAACCTAAGTCTTTTAATAAAGCCTTTTGTATGATACAGTTCCATTTTTTCTAACCCAGATATTCCTCACTCTCCCACCATCCAAATCTTACCCCCTAGTTCATGTCTCATCCACCACTCAAGCTTTCCCTGACGACTACAGCACACAATCTCATTCTCTCCAATTCTTGTATTATGCAACTTGGCAATCAACATTCTTGTTTCTAGACACAGTTCCCTTGATTAGACTATAATTCTTCCACAATAGGAAACGTAAGTAATCATTTCATTACTCGCAAAGGGAAAGTTGTTCCCAAGACGTGCTAAATAAATACATACTGATTAAAAGGCCCAAGAGGCCGGGCGCCGTGGATCACACCTGTAATCCCAGCACTTTGGGAAGCCTAAGATCACTTGAGGTCAAAGTTCCAGACTGGCTTGGCCAATATGGCGAAATCCCATCTCTACTAAAAACCCAAGAATTACTTGGGGTATGGTGCCACACGCCTGTAATCCCAGCTACTTGGGAGGCTGAAGCACGAGAATCCGTGAACCTGGGAGGTGGAGGTTGCAGTGAGCTGACATTGTGCCACTGCACTCCAGCCTGGGCAACAGAGCAAAACTCAGTCTCTAAATAAACTAACTAACTCAAAAAATAAATAAGTAAATAAACATAAAAACAAAAGGTCCAAGAATGCATTTGAAGTGGGGAGGGAAATTCCAAACTATAAACTAATCGAACGTAACATAAAAGGACTGCGGAAGGCCGAGCACAATGGCTCAGCCCTGTAATCAATCCCAGCACTTTGTAAGGCCAAGGCAGGCAGATTGCTTGAACGGAGGAGTTCAAGACCAGTCTGGGATAAATGGCAAAACCCTGTCTCCTACAAAAAAAACTACAACACGCCTATAATCCCAACACTTTCGGAGGCAGAGGCAGGCAGATCACAAGGTCAGAAATTCGAGACCAGTGTGGCCAATATGGTGAAACCTCATCTCTATGAAAAATACAAAAAAATTAGCTGGGCATAGTGGCATGTTGGAAATAGATGCTCGGTGCTGCAAAGACAAATTAGCACTGAGACAAAGGATCTTTCAGCAATGCAATTTTTACTTCTGGACTGCAGGAAGGGTACCCTTGCTAGCCATTGTGACACGAGAGTAAAATGAACAAAGGAAAACACACTAATTTATCCTTTACGCATCTGGGGTAGTCCTTACTGCTATGTCTGATCTCCATTAGTTGGAGCCAGACCTCACAGTCTAAACTAAAACCTGATTGGTTAATAACTGAAAACTTTTTTGAACAGGTAAAGCAATGTAGAGCTGGGACATGCCTGTGAGCACAGCCAGCATAAATATCTTGGTTAAAGTACAAGGACATAAAAGGTACTACGTGCCTGTAAGCATGGCATGTCTAACAGCTACATAGGATAGGGCTTCACAAAGTCATCAGCACATGTATTTTTTAGCAAGAAAGGGAACTTTGAAAAGAAACTTTTCTAGTTCCCACATGGCACATGCCTGTAGTCCTAGCTACTTGGGAGGCTGAGGCAGGAGAATCCCTTGAACCCGGGAGGTGGAGGTTGCGGTAAGCTGAGATCGCGCCACTGCACTCCAGCCTGGGTGACAGAGGAAGTCTCCAAATAAAAAAAAAAAAAACTCGGCCAGGACTGGCAGTGCACACCTGTAGTCCCAGGCATGGGACTGAGGTGGGAGCATCACTTGAGCCTCAGGTCAAGGTTGCAGTAAGCCAAGATTGTGCCACTGCACTGCAGCCTGGGCCAGAGAAAGAGATTCTGTAACAAACGAACAAACAAACAAAAAAAAAAAACAGGAAAAACACATCCACATTTATAGATAGGCACTGGAGCAAAGTAGTAGTTGTGAAAGGAGACAAGTTACTTCTGGCAGGAAGTAGTAGTTTTCATTACTTGATATGCTTGTACTGCTGTCTTTACATTTAAATTCATCTTTTGCAGTAAGAAATGTAAAACAGGCCAGGTGTGGTGGCTCACACATGTAATCCCAGCATTTGTGGAGGCTGAATCAGGCATATCACCTGAGACTGAGAGTTCAAGAGACCAGCCTGACCAACATAGAGAAACCACGTCTCTCCTAAAAATACAAAATTAGCCGAGTATGGTGGCACATGCCTGTAATCCCAGCTACTCGGGAGGCTGAGGCAGGAGAATCACTTGAACCCGGAAGACAGAGATAGCGGTGAGCAGAGATCTTGCCATTGCACTCCAGCCTGGGCAACAAGAGCAGAACTCTGTCTAAAAACAAAATGTATATATGAGGGAAAAGAGTGTATTTTAATATTTTAATACTTTAAATCACATTTTCTCGACAGGGCATGGTGGCTCACGCCTGTAGTCCCAGCACTTTGGGAAGCTGAGGTGGATCACAGGAGGTCAGGAGTTCAAGACCCGTCTGGCCAACATGGAAAAACCCCTACTCAAAGTACAAAAACTAGTTGGGTGTGGTGGTGCATGCCTGTAGTCCCAGCTACTAGGGAGGCTGAGACAGAACGATCACTTGAACCCAGGAGGTGAAGGTTGCAGTGAGCTGAGATCACGTCCACCACACTCCAGTCTGGGCAACAGAGTGAGACTGTCTCAAATAAAAAAGAAGAAGAAAAGAAAAATCACATCTTCTTGTGATCAGTGAGACAAATCTACTTGCCAATCTATCCAGACTTGACCTGAAGCCTCTAAAATAGTTTCCAACTAAATGTTCTCCTTACCTATTGTCAAAGTCATAAAGTAGACTGCCAAACAATCCTAGAGAAGTCTCAATATTCTTTTTGCTTTTAAAATGCACAAAATTGGAAAACAATACTCATGTAGTATGACAAGGAAAAAAACGTAAAGATAAAATGAATGAACAAACGTTGGCAGCATTCTGAAATGAGAAAAGGTAAAGAAACCTACAGCAATATGATAAAGGCATAGAGACCACGTTAATGATGTACATTTAGTAACTGCCGAGAAGATGAAAATTTACCAGCAACTGCTCTAGAGGAAAACACCAAGGTCCCCCGTGGTCATTCCCCCAGACGTCCCAACCATGTGCCTGCAAAGTCATCTACTGAAAAGCTACACAAAGAAAAAGCAGAACAACACAGTGATTCACTGAGTTCCTAGGGCTTCTTATCCAGCCATCTATAAAGCTTTAGTCCCATGCATCAGTGGTCCCCAACCGTTCTGTTCTGGCACTAGGGAGCAGCTTCATGGCAGACAATTTTCCAAGGACCAGTAAGGTGCATGGCCCGGGCACTGGTGACCCCTGCCATATATTAAAGAGTGAAAAACAATGTAAATTTTTCAGAGAGTGGAGTGAAGGAGGGAGGAAGGAGGGAGGAGAGAAAAGCGGGAGGAAAGAAGGAGGGAGGATGGAGATGGCCCACTCCTAAATTTAATGACTCCTATTCCACTGCTAGTTCTATTATCTGTTACCTGGAAAATACTCTCAACCTATATTCCCTTCTGTCTCCTGCATATATGAAGCTAAGCAAAAGACTGCTGTAATTCTAGCACTTTAGGAGGCTGAGGCAGGAGGACCGCTTGAGTCCAGTCAGGAGGCCAGCCTGGGCAACGCAGTGAAACCCAGTCTCCACAAAAAAGGGAGCAAAAAGAAAGAAAATAAAGCCTCAAGCAGTTTCGACTGATGTTTACACACAAGAAACGCTAAAGTGGAAGGAGTACCAGCTTTGCAGTGTAACCAACTTAGCAGAGTATCACTGTTGTTTCAAATTTGTTGTCACTTTTCCTCAAGTACTTAATCCTTATCTGTAAAATGGGTAGTACTTTGCATGGTATATAGTTTGGATAACAAATGAGAGAAATCGCCAATAAACAGTAGATGGTACTGTTACAGGGTTTTAACATCACAGTCAATGACAACACTTTAGTTTTTCAATTTGTTACTACCATTTTACACCAGGAGTGAGTGAAGAAAACAGAGCTTTCTAGTCTTAAATATGGGACAACAACCAGCACCTGATACAGTACCCTGCATCTAGCGAACACCACTGTTGTCAACTAATCCAAATTAACTCGTTACACACAGTAACAGAATAACTCTGAAAGCAATTATGCATCCACTAGAATATAAAGTCCTTGAAAAGATCTTGTGTCTGTTTTGTTCACCGATGAATCCCAAGTGTCTAGAACAGTGCCTGATACATAGCTGGCATTCATCCGCATAGTAAATTTTCCCTTCGGTCTCAATACTTGGGGTAAGGCTGTGCTCACTTTGGCAGCAAATATGCTAAAATTGGAATGACAAAGATTTAAGGAAACAAAAAAATCAGCGCATATAACATTGGAATGACACAGATTAAAAAACAAAAATTAAAATACTGGGGGTATGGGAGTAATCCCTTACTCCAACAGAATGGGACATCTCCTTTCAATTTATGAGGACACTCCCTTGTAAACACGTTTGGGTGGAGCAGTACCAAAAAGGTGAAGCTCCAGTGAAAGCAGAGGTGGAAAATAAAGACGCTGCAGAGATGGATGACCTAAAACACTACGGACAGGAAAAAGAGGTGGATCAAAGCCTAAATCTTTTCACAATTTTTACGGAATTAGAAAAGACACTGAAACAAAGAATACTTTAGAACTCTGTTTTGGAATACTCAGGAAGAAAATGACTATAAATGACCCTGGGGTCCAACTCAAGTTTAGTAGAAGGATTAGCTATACATTCAGATTTTATAGAAGTTTGACTTGTTTTCTCAAGTCGTTGAGAGGTTTTTTTTTGGGGGGGGAGGGTAGGGGGACAGAGTCTCATTCTGTTGCCCAGGCTGGAATGCAGTGGCGTGGTCTCTGCTCACTGTGGCATCTGCATCCTGGGTTCTAGTAATTCTCCTGCCTCAGCCTCCCAAGTAGCTGGGATTACAGGCACACACACCAACACACCCAGCTAATTTTTTGTTATTTTTAGTAGAGACGGTGGCGGAGGATTCCTCACCATGTTGACCTGCTTGGTCTTGAATTCCTGACCTCAGGTGAACTGCCTGACTTGGCCTCCCAAAGGGCTGGGATTACAGGCATGAGCCACCGAACGTGGCCTCTCTTTTGTTAAATAGAACGGGGTCTTGCAATGTTGCCCAGGTTGGTCTCAAACCCCTGGCCTCTAAGGATCCTCCCATCTTGGCCTCCAAAAGCACTGAGATTACAGATATGTCAAGTCTTTGATGAGCTAAGAAACCCTAAACAAAATTTCAACACTTTAATAACATATTTTAATGTTTAAGTATTATACTCTTCATGAAGTATTTCATACTTATGAATGTGTTTCTAAAAATCTACAAAACTGTCGTAACTGTCATACAACAGTGACAATGTTTTCTGGTCAAAGATGTTTTTGAAAATTTCATGGTAATCCTATAAATCTTTACTAATTATTAATTAAACCTATTATAATCAAATACAACTCAATCCCACAAAATCTTTTTTTTTACTTTTTTGAGACAGGTTCTAAGTCACCCAGGTGGGAGTGCAGTGGTTTTATTACGGCTCACTGCAGCATCGACCTCCCAGGCTCAAGTAGCCACCATGCCAGGCTAGTTTTTTTTTGCTTTTTGTAGAAACGGTTGCCCAGGCTGGTCTCAATCTCTTGGGCTTAAGGGATCCTCCTGCCTCTGCCTCCGAAAGTATTGGGATTACAGGCATTAGTCACAGCACCTGACCCCCAATGACCCTTAAAGGTGTTCACAACGACCATTCCAAGATCCTACAAAGTCCTCTATTGACTAACCCAGGGATTAAGTAGGATTTAGTAGCCTTCTCTTAGTCAAAACCCATTCACTGTCCAAGGCTTCTATTATGCCATTAGGATATTTCACAAAATTGGTCACAGGTAATAACAGTTTTCTTAAGTAATCTGAGACGGCTAAAATGCAAATATTTAACAATGATTTACATTTTCCTTTTTTTTTTTTTGAGATGGAGTTTTGTTCTTGTTGTCCATGCTGGAGTGCAATGGCACAATCTCAGCTCACTGTAATCTCTGCCTCCCAGGTTCAAGCGATTCTCCTGCCTCGGCCTCCCCAAGTAGCTGGGATTACTGGCATGCGCCACCACGCCTGGCTTTTATTTTTAGTAGAGACGAGGTTTCTCCATGTTGGTCAGGCTGGTCTCAAACTGCCAACCTCAAGTGATCTGCCCACTTCTGCCTCTCAAAGAGCTGGGATTACAGGTGAGAACCACGACACCCAGCCTGTATTTTCATATTATAGAAGCTTTCATCCCAAATCCAGACAAAAAGTGTTACATTTCCTAAGAAGAAACAGTCTCTTATTAATCTAAAATTAGTATCAAAATAACTATATACCAGCCAGCTCAACATGACAAAATTATTATTTAGGAATAAATGATTTGGTCGACCTTTATTTTGGATATGCAAATTTACAGGTGTAAGATGAAGGACTTTGAGAACATTTCTTTGTGCAGATCTTGAGGACTAAGTCCAGAAGAGTGCACTCACTAAGAATAACTCAAAAGGTAGGTTATCATCTCCTAATATGAACCTAGCACAGCAGGAACAAAAACAATTATGTGACCTTTCACTTTGGATAAGAATGTCTCACAATAAGAAGTACTGACACCTATTGCACTTTGCAGTTTACAAACCCCCACTTCATTCCCACCCTGTAAATTAGTAGGCACAAGAGATCACTAATCCCCATTCAAAAGATAAGGAACCCAATGATTCCTATGCATTCTGTGATGGCAGATATGCCACATTTGCCAAATTATAAAATACTGTCATGACTCTTCTTACAGGAATGTGTCCCCTTGAAACTTCAGATATGAAGAGTTAAACACCGTTCATGTTGCTTTAGGTCCATAGAACCCTGACCTGATCCAAACCAAGCCCACCAACAACACATCTGTCGCGCTAGTATGACAGATTACTGGAAGGGCAATAAATTCAAGATTAAAATTTCAAAAGAGATAAGCCAGGTCATGGTCATATGTTCTCAACTATACAGAGTTTGGTGTTCTAAATAAAACAGTCGAAACAAGATGTGAGTGAGTCTTTACATTTTTATGTGGGGATTTGGTATGAAAGAGACTTGTAAAAACAAAAAAATAAATTTACGTGGAGAAAGCTCTGAGCTTAGGACACCGTTACCAATACCTATGGCTATTACATTTTTAAACACAGAACTAGCTCAAAGTAGACATAATAAAACCAACATGCTTGGCGGTGACACCATCAGACTGATGATTTGGCATGCCAGCAAGCTCTATTTTCAGCAACTATCATATCCTTGACTAGCACGTTCCAATTTGTGGGGGATGGAGCTAGGAGGAAATCTTCACTTTTCCTTTGACTTATGTTCTGCCAAATGCTAACTTCATTTGAAAAAACTGAAAGTCAATCTCCTAGAGACTGAGATCTAAGGTATCTCTGTGACAGAAGGATGGTAGGAAACTTTCCTGTGAGTCTAAATTAGACAATTTAGTAACAAATGGCTTTAAGTAGAGTGACCACAAGGTAACTCTGTGGCCCAGGACAATCCCAGTTGATGCCTGCTGTCACAGCTTATGAATTCATCTTTTCAAGATATGCTCATTTGGATGTTAAATTATGGTGACTATTATTTGCTACAATTTAATAAATTTGAATGAACTTCTGAAATTGTTCTTAGGGCCATGACTAGCATGAACATTTAGTTAGAGCACAAACCATAAAGTTCTGCAGGCAACCCAATTTTTCAATTTGGATATATCGATGTCTAAATATATCCAGCTGGCTGGGCATAGTGGCTCAGGCCTGTAATCCCCACACTTTGGAGAAGCCAAAGTGGGAGGATTGCTTCAAGCCAGGAGTCACCTGGGCAACAAAGTGGGATCGTGCGTCTATAAAAAAATATTTTTTAGTTAGCGGGGCATAGTGGCACCAGCTACTTGGTGGGAGGATCACAGGAGTTCAAGACCAACCTGGGCAACTCGCTGAGACCCCACCTCTAACAAAAAAATTCTCCTGCCAGCCATGGTGGCTCACACCTATAATCCCAAAACTTTGGGAGGCCGAGGCAGGCGAATCTCTTGAGCTCCAGAGTTCAAGACCAGCCTGGGCAACACGGTAAAATCCCGTCTGTACAAAAATTAGCTAGAAGTGGTGATGTATTTCTGTAGTCCCAGCTGCTTGGGATGCTGAGGTGGATCACGAGCCCAGGAGGTCAAGGCTACAGTAAGCCATTACAGTGCCACTGCATTCCAGCCTGATGAACACAGAAAGTTCTTTTAAATTAGCCAAGTGTTGTGGTGCACAGCTGTGGGCCCAGCTGTGTAGGGAGGCTAATATCTTGATAACTTGAGAGCCTGAGAGGTTGAGGCTGCAGTGAATCATTACTGCATCAATGCAATCCAAGCCTGGCCAACAGAGCGAGACTTTATCTCCCAAAAAAAACAAAAACAAAATAAAAAAAACAGCCAGGCGCAGTAGCTCACACCTGTAATCTCAGCACTTTGGGAGGCCAAAGCGGGTGGATCACGAGGTCAGGAATTCAACACCAGCCTGGCCAACATGATGAAACCCTGTCTCTACTAAAAATACAAAAAATTAGCCGGGTGTGATAGCACATGCCTGTAGTCCCAGCTACTTGGGAGGCTGAGGCAGGAGAATCACTTGAACCCAGGAGGCAGATTGCAGTTAGCGGACATTATGTCACTGCACTCCAGCCTGGGCAACAGAGCAAGACTCCATCTCAAAAAAAAAAAAAAAAAAAAATGTGTGTGTGTGTGTGTGTGTACACACACACGTATGTCTCAAACTGTTAACTGACCATTTCAAAAATACTAAAAATAACCATTTTTCTTGCTGTTTCTTGCTACTCCTTAATGGATTCTCTTTGACAGCTATCTAGCCAACTATCTGGAACATTAGTGAATCATACGCCAACCTCTGTCACTCCTAAAAGTTGTATGACTCCATCTGGCCGGGAGCAGCAGCTCACACCTATAATCCCAACACTTTGGGAGGTCAAGGTGGGCGGACCATTTCAGTTGTAAGTTCGAGCCGGGCGGGGTGGCTCACGCCTGTAAACCTAGCACTTTGGGAGGTCAATGTGGGTGGATCACCTGAGGTCAGGAGTTCAAGACCAACCTGGCCATCATGGTGAAATCCCATCTTAAAAAAAAAAAAAAAAAAGTAAAAGAGGTTGTAAGTTCAAGGCCAGCTTGACCAACATGGAGAAACCCTGTTTCTACTAAAAAAAATACAAAATTAGCCGGGCATGGTGGCACATGCCTGTGATCCCAGCTAGTTGGGAGGCTGAGGCAGGAGAATCGCTTGAACCCAGGAAGCAGAGGTTGTGATGAGCTGAGATTGTGCCACCGCACCCCAGCCTAGGCAGCAAGAGCAAAACACTATCTCAAAAAAAAAAAAAAGAAAAGACAAAAATTAGCTGAGCATGGTGGCAATCATCTTTAATCCCAGTTACTAGGGAAGCTGAGGCAGAATCGCTTGAACCCAGCAGGTGGAGGTTGCAATGAGCCGAGATTGCACTACTGCACTCCAATCTGGGTGAAAGAGTGAGAGACTCCCTCTCAAAAACAAACAAAAAAGCTGTATAACTACATCACTAACTCAACAACTTAACAGCATTCGGTAAGATAAAGGTGGCCGGATGTGATGGCTCATGCCTGTAATCCCAGCACTTTGGGAACCCAAGTCTGACAGATTGCTTGAATCCAGGAGTTCCAAGACCTGCCTGAGCAACAAGGTGAAAACCCATCTCTACTAAAAATACATAAAAACAGCTACATGGGAGGCTGAGGTGGGAGAATCACCTGAACCTGGAAGATAAGAGGCTGCAGTGAGCCAAGATCACACAACCACACTACAGCCTGGGTGACAGAGTGAGACCCTGTCTCAAAAAAGAAAAAAAGACCAAGTTGAGAGGGGACAATATTTTAAAACTACTTTATAGAAATGCACAGCATCAGCCATATCCTAGTACAGACATTATGATAAACCATGGGGCTTTTTTTTTTTCTTTTTGAGACAGGGTTTCCCTTTGTAGCCCAGGCTGGAGTGCAGTGGTGTGATCTCGACTCACTGCAACCTCTGCCTCTCAGCTTCAAGCAATTCTCTCGCCTCAGCCTCCTGAGTAGCTGGGACTACAGGTGCACACCACCACAGGCTGGCTAATCTTTGTATTTTTAGTAGAGACTGCGTTTCACCATATTGGCCAGGCTGGTCTCGAACTCCTGACCTCCGGTCATCTGCCTGCCTTGGTCTTCCAAAGTGCAGGGATTACAGGCATGAGTCACTGTGTCAGACCAGGACTTCGTTGTTGTTGTTGTTTGCTTAAAGAGGTGAGATCTGTCTACAAAAAAATCATAGTTTTTAAGGAACTGTATGTTAATACGCATTCTGAGAGTATGTAAAATTCCCTTATTTTAGTAACACCGTGCCCTGAGATGGGATTTGTCTCTGAAAGCAAGCCATCAGGTATCCTTAGAAAAATGAAAAGATTATTTTGACTACAATTCACCACAGATATTAGTCATCATAAACACCAAAATGTGAATTCATTATTTGAATTGTTAAAGAACAAGCAGCCAGGAACGGTGGCTCACGCCTGTAATCCTAGCACTTTGGGAGGCCAAGGTGGGTGGATCACCTGAGATCAGGAGTCCAAGACCAGCCTGACCATCATGGTGAAACCCCACCTTAAAAAAAAAAAGTAAGAACAATCATACCCTACTCACCCCCTGCTCCCCTAACAGGAAACATCTTACTTCAACATAGGTCTCTTGTGAATGGTTAAGGCGAAAAAATGTACCAGTCTAATGGTCAGCAGACACATTAAGTTCTGGCTTGACCATTTAATTAACTGATAAACCATACGATTATAGAAAAATCACTGACTCTCTCAAATTCACTTTTTTGAACCAGAAAACAGGAGTACACTCTACCTGCTTCAATTTTGTTACATGAAGTAAAAAAACTTTTGTCAAAATGGTCTGTGAAATGTGAGGTGCTGCATAAATGTCGCATACATATATGTAATACAAAGTTTAGGCCATGGGCAGTGGCTGACACCTGTAATCCCAGCACTCTGGGAGGCCAAGGTGGAAGTCCAGAAGTTCAAGACCACCCTGGGCAACACAGATAGAGCCCATCTCTTAATACAAAAATTAGGCAGGTGCAGTCCCAGCTCCATGGGAAACTAAGGTAGGAGGATCACTTGAACCCAGGAAGTGAAGCCTGCAGTGAGCTGTAACAGCAGCAATGCACTTCAGCCTAGATGACAGAGCAAGACCCCGTCTCAAAAAAAAAAAAAAAAAAAGCCAGCACGGTGGCTCACTCCTGTAATCCCAGTACTTTGGTAGGCCGAGGCAGGTAGACCACCAAGTCAGGACTTCAAGACCAGCCTGCCCAACACGTGAAACCCCGTCTCTACTAAAAATACAGCAATTAGCCAGGCATGGTGGCGTGCGCCTATAGTCCCAGCTACTCAGGAGGCTGAGGCAGGAGAATCGCTTCAACCCAGGAGGTGGAGGTTTCAGTGAGTCAAGATCACACCACTGCACTCCAGCCTGGGCACACAGCGACACTCCATCTCAAAAAAAAAAAAGTAAGTTCAAAAATTTAGACTTCCTATACATATATACACCTAATATGCTGGGCGTGGTGGCACATGCCTGTAGTCTCAGCTACTTGGGAGGCTGAGGCTGGAGAATCGCTTGAGCCCAGGAGTTCTGTGCTGTAGTGTACTATGCCGATCGGGTGTCTGCACTAAGTTTGGCATCAATATGGTGACGGTCCAGGAGCAGGGGACCACCGGGTTGCCTAAGGAAGGATGAACCGGCCCAGGTCAGAAATGGAGCAGGTCAAAACTCCGTGCTCATCAGTAGCAGGACTGCACCTGTGAATAGCCACTGCACTCCAGCCTGGGCAACACAGCCAGACCCCGTCTCTTTTAAAAAATAAATAAAAACACCTCATATGTACCCACAAAAATTAAACATTTAGGTCAGGTGAGGTGGCTCATCCCTGTAATCCCAGCACTTTAGGAGACTGAGGTGGGCGATCACCTGAGGTCAGGAGTTCAAGACCAGCCTGGACAACACAGTGAAACCCTGTCTCTTCTAAAAATACAATTAACCAGGCACAGTGGCGGGCACTTTAAATCCAGCTACTACTCAGGAGGCTAGAGCAGGAGAATCGCTTGAACCCAGGAGGTGGAGGCTGCAATGAGCCAAGATTGTGCCACGGCATTCCAGCCTAAGTGACAGAATGAGACTCTGCCTCCAAAAAAAATTTAAAAAATCAATGCTTTCAGATCAGCTTCTTCAAGTATTTAAAACATATTTGTAAATGAAACATACTAATCTAAGGGGCTGAAATTTCACTTGGTATACTAGGTTAAAGGTAAGAAACTTTTAAAAATTTCCTATTCCTTTGACTAAGCTATAAAACAATTATGAAAAGCCTATTTGTATGGCTTTTCTAGAATTTATTCCTTTTTTTTTTTTTTTTTTTTGAGACGGAGTTTCACTCTTGCCCAGGCTAGAGTGCAATGGTAAGATCTCAGCTCACTGCAACCTCAGCCTCCTGGGTTCAAGCGTTTCTCCTGCCTCAGCCTCACGAGTAGCTGGGATTAGAGGCATACACCACCATGCCCAGCTAATTCTGTATTTTTAGTAGAGATGGGGTTTCTCCATGTTGGTCAGGCTGGTCTTGAATTCCTGACCTAAGGTGATCCACCTGCCTCAGCCTCCCAAAGTGCTGGGAAGACAGGAGTGAGCCACCGCGTATGGCTTTTCATAATTTAATGTGTCTGTTTGTACTTACTGACTCCAAAATCTTTTTTTTTTTTTTAAGAGACGGGGTTTCGCCATGTTGGCCAGGATGGTCTCGATCTCTTGACCTTGTAATCTGCCCACCTCGCCCCCCCAAAGTGATGGGATTACAGGCGTGAGTCACCATGCCCAGCCAATCTTGCTACTTTAAATACTTGCCATTAGTGTTCTTTCCCACACTGTAAGAGTTCAAACTGAAACCTTTTCATATAAAGGTAAAAAGGGTGCCAGCCATGTCCACAGTGGTTATGAATTTACCCTTCACTGCAAATCGCAGTGATTCTTGATTTCATTATATCCCAAACTTGTGAAAGACAACTAAATAGAACGAAATATGCCAGATATGTACAATACTACACAAAAGTCTAAAGAATACATGAAAGAGCACCTGTTTTAGATATATAGGCTAAGTGCTACTTGTAGAAGGGATTTTTTTTTATTTTTTATTGGTAGACGGAGTCTCACACTGTCACCTAGGCTAGAGTGCAGTGGCATAATCTCAGCTCACTGCAACCTGATTCCCAGGTTCAAGGGATTCTCCTGCCTCAGTCTCCCGAGTAGCTGGGACTAGTAATTTTTTTTGTATTTTCAGTAGAGACATGGTTTCAACTGTGTTAGCCAGGATGGTCTCGATCTCCTGCTCTCATGATCCACCCATCTCAGCCTCCCAAAGTGTTGGGATTACAGGCGTAAGCCACCGCGCCCAGAAGTGGAAGGGATTTTTAACACTATATTACCCAGTTCTGTCTATGCATTTAAGTAGGAGAAAAACTTTTCTCTAGAAAGTTAGTCCATTAACTGAAATGGCAATGGAAAATTACTGGCCTACAGTCAAAGAATTGGTAGTTAATCTAAATGCTTCTAAACTTATTAACAAAGTTAATTTACTACTACCTATCTTTTCCCTAACAAGATTGTAGTAAACAAAAAAAGTTCATTCCACACATGCTCCCTCTTTCCATTCTTAACTAGCAGAATAAGCTAGCTAGAGGTGAGGTTCTGGTGTTTTCACAGGACAGCTCTCAAGTGACTCAACAGACGCATTCCTAGGCGAATCAAAAATGATGGTCAAACTTCATCGTATCTCCCATGCAGCCAATCTTGACAGGGAGATGAGGAAAAGACAAAACCAACAGCTGCCGCACAAGCCCAAATGCAGTTTATGTTGCCCCTCTGCTCCCCAAAATGGGGAAACTATCCATTTTTCCCCTCTATATTGCCCATCTTCTCCCTGCGCCCTACCCCAGAGAGTCTCACTCTGTCACCCAGGCTGGAGCGCAATGGCACATCTCGGCTCACTGCAACCTCCACCTCCAGGGTTCAAGCAATTCTCCTACCTCAGCCTCCTGAGTGGCTATGCTCGGCTAATTTTATTTTTGTAGAGATGGGGTTTCACCACATTGGTCAGACTGGTCTTGAACTCCTGACCTCAGGTGATCCACCCACCTCGGCCTCCCAAAGTGCTGGGATGATGGGCCTGAGTCACCTCGCCCAGCCTATTCCCAAAATTTTGTATTAATTCATATATGATAAGACTTGTTTGAGAAATGTTAAGAAATGACGGACTTGCTCAATGTAGTTTTAAATGACGTAAAAACTATTCCTTAGACCACTGGCTTGTTAAAGTGATGAGATGCTAGATGTAATCTTCAACTTCTAGCCCCAAACTTCAGTATTTCCTGTGACCCAAAATTGTCCTTTTCCTGAACACAGCTTAGCTCTTCCTCCCATACCATTAAATAATCCATATAAATTGATTCCAATGCCCTAGGACGGAATTAAATGAGGCTACGAAGAAGTTTAGGCACTCATTCAACACAGCAAGCAAAATAAAATAAGCCTACTGCAGTACAGGGAAGAGCGAAGGGCAACTGGAAAGCCAGCACTTGCATACAAGCACCCAAAAAAGAAATGCTGCCAATACAGTGTCTTACCTTCTTCCACCCCCCGACACCTGATCAATTCTATCTGGTGACTAGAACAGGAAAACTTTTTGTCACCAGAAACAAAAAATATTGCCCTAAATAAAGGAATGGACACAGGTAGAGGCCGATTCCTGGTGTCTGTCTCCCCTCTCCTTTCCAGAGTCCTTATAGTCACAGGAATAGCTCCTCAGCTTGGAGATCTATTTTCCTATCGCTTTAGATGCTAAAGGGGACACCTAACGTTAACTGTAATAATGTGGCCGTATCAAAGAGTCCTACGTTCAAAACCCAATAAAGCCTCTGTTCAGAAATCCTCACGCCAAATTATAACTACAATAACCTGTTATTTATTTGGAAACTACAATCATAAGCTTTCAACTCGGGTTTTAAAACGAGTTAAAAAAAAAAAAACAAAAAACCTTCTCTCACATTCTTTCTAGCAATCACAGCAAGTTTACTTAAAGCCCCAATCCCCACGAAACAGAGAGCATTCAAGTATCATTTGTTTCCTGCCCAGAACACTAACAGATGAAGAGGGGAACATCGGGAGACGAGGGCGGAGGGCAGTCTTCCAGTCCAGGCACACCTATATCTGATTTTTCGACACTGGAAGACAAAGCTGACCTTGAGCTGTACTTCCCCATCTTAACCCCTCCCTCCCCCAACAGCAACCCTGTTCAATACAAACAGCAATTAAAGAATTTACAAGACGAAATTTAGTTCAGCATATTTCCCACATTCGAGCTCTAGAGGCCTTGTCTTGTTTTCAAATCCCCGAATCCTCACTTCTGATAACGGGGACCAGCCCTGAGGCTATCCACACGACCATATCGGCATTTCCAGGAAAGGGAGGGCCCTATGTAACATTTTGAAATACAAGTAGCTTAACCAGAAAAAATCTCAGATCAAGGACACTAGATTCCGACCATGTCTCACCCCACCCTACCACGCAAAAGCATTAAAACCACAGCACCCGCATACAGGACTTCTCATTTCTGTAATACCACAGTATCGCAAAATTCTAAATGTGAGGGTGATTCAAGTCTACAAGTCAAAAAAGGTGGATGAGGGGAGGATGAAGAAGAAACTTCCTGATAGACACAATGGATATTTCGATCAAGTTCCGAAAAGGGACCGAAGAATCCGTTAGGGGCAAGGGGACAACGAACAAAGAGGAACTACTCAAATTCCTACATGAATCCACTTACATAAAATAGAGAAAAAAGAAAAAGAAAAAGAAAATAAGACCTCCAACCTTGGTAACTCAAAAGACCCCAGGCCCAGCCGAGTGCCTGGGAAGAGGTTCAGATCCCCCACGAAGTACAAACGCGCATTCCGAGCCTGCAGAGTCAACCAAAATAGTTACTAAACGCTACTGGAAATAACTTTATTTCAACAGGTCTTCTTTGCATGTGTCATGAGGGTGCGCACAAACTGTAGTCATCGTTTTCACAAACGGGCGGACGGAGGCTCGAACTCAGAGTCTAGGCCCCCTGGTCGCCCGGTCCCATCCACCAGAACCCGCTGCTGACGGAGCCAGAGAAAGGTGACAGGAACTTCGAGCTCGGCCATTGAGTGCGAGGAAAAGGGGCGGGAGCCGGATCTTCTGGACCTCCCCGGAAGGCAGAGGGGGAGAAGCCCGAAACCCCTCACCCCGCGGCGCGGGCGGACGGGAGACAAACCCGACCGCGCACCGCAGCCCGCCACCGCCCAGGACCCAGCGCGGCGATGCCCGCTCGCTCGCTTCCCCGCCGTCTCCCGGGGCCGTCCCCCACCCCAGGCCCGAGGAAGCCCATCGCGCTCCAGGCTGTCCTTTGTGAAACTCCGCAGCCGCCGCCCCACACGGGGCCTCCGGGGAAAAGCCACCGCCCCCACCCGCCATATTTCCCCGAAAGGCGCCCGCGCTCCAGCTCCCGGTCTGGGCTCTCTCCCGTGCGGCGCATGCCGCTTCCCCCGTCACCCCACCCAATTGTTCTCCACCCCCCAAGGCCGTCCCGGAGCTCCCCTGGGGGTGGCCGCTTCCGAGACAGCGCCCGCCATCTCCTCCCCCTCCCCCGCCCCGGGGCTCGCCCTCCCCCCAGCCGCCATTTTACGACCAACTCTTCCGCGCTGCCGCCCCGGCCTCCCGGCCCGCGACGTGTGTGCAGCCGAGGACGGCCAGGGGGTCACATTCCAGCGCGCACGGCCTCCCATCGACCCGGGAGCTCCCAGGCCACGTCCCGCTCACCGAACCCAAGCCCCCGGGCCCGGCTCGCAGACGATGCCGCCATTTTGTCTCCTGTTCCCGGCCTCTGTGGGCGGCGGCAGAGGGTCCGAGAATTCCAGCCCCCCGGTGCCCCCCCAACTCACCGTCGTATCGCTCAGCCTGTTCGGCCAGCTTCGCCTGGTACACCAGATCCTCTCGATCATCCATAGCGGCAGCGGCTCCGGCAGGGTCTGCGCGACGGATGGAAGCGGATAGTGTCTCCGACTCTCTCAGCCTCTCGCTCCGCGTCCGGGCAGCAAAAATGGCGGCGCTTCAATCCGGGACTTCCGCCTGCGCACGCGGACAACTGCTCAGCTCTATGGCAACCGCTCCCTGGCAACTGGCGCGGGGGGCGGGTCCAGGAACCCGCGCCGGAGACGCCCCTCCTCCGTCCGCGCGGCGGGCGCCTGAGCCCAGAGGCGGGAACTGCGACTGCCTAGAGGGAGCGGCCCTGGGGAATGCGATTGCGGAGGCGAGGCCGGCCAGGGCTGCGCCTGAAAGCCGCGGGCGGGAGACCTGTGCCAGACCGAGGGCCGAGGCCCGGCCTGCGGAAAACAACCACGGGGGCTAGGACGGTTTCTGTCATCCCGGCAGGTCTTCTTCCCTGGAATCAGCGCTGTCACTACCGCGCCCTGGGTTTCTTTTTTTTT
>CAUYQU010011477.1:0-44609 GCA_963574635.1 Cheracebus regulus | reverse complement strand
TCATTGTGTTGATGCTCTTTACCATTTGTTATGTTTTTGGTGTGGCTGGTATTGGTTGTTCCTTTCTATGTGTAGTGCCTCTTTCAGGAGCTCTTGTAAAGCAGGTCTGGTAGTGATGAAATCTCTGAGTACTTGCTGGTTTCCTACACAGCTTAACGAACATTTTTTTGTAAATAGGAAAAAAGGCATAGAACTTATTTTTAAGGTTTTTAAATTAAAACCAGAATATCTTTGTGAAAACTGCTAGTTAGTTCTAGCTCATCCATGACTATGGCTCCATGACAATGTACATCTACCAGAATTCATTTCCCACTTCTTTCTAGGTACAGGCCTATATTCCTTTTCTCAGTTTCCCTTATAGTGGATACACGACTACAAAATATGAATGGAAATTATGCATACCATTCTCAGGGCTGGTCCATAAACTCCTTTGCGCAATACTTCATTCTTTGTATCTTTTTACATTGGCTGAAACGGCTTAGACCCATGAACTCATACATCAGCCTTGGTCCCTTACACACCCCATCATCCCACTTTCAAACCCTGGCTGGTAACTGTCTCCCAAGAAAGACTTCAACTTTGTTTGAGCTAGTAGTACATGTTGATTATATTTGATACAACAGTGTAACCTATCCCAACTAATATCATGACTCTAAGAGAAGGGGACTTAATATTTGCACCAAAACCAGTCAGCTGAATGTATAGGCAGTTATTTGATTGTGTCCTTCATTGTCCACAAAAACTAACATTTCCTCCAGGCAACCACTGTTAAGATACAGACATACAGGCCTATCACATAGTTGAAGTTCAGCAAGTATGTATTAAAGGAAGGAATAAAGAGAGGGAGGAAGGAAAGGAAGGAATAAAAGGGAGAAGAGGAGCCTGAAGAAGAAAAACAAACTTAGAAAAAATGGGTAACATACTAAATGCAAGCTGTACAATTAATGATTTTTCCCAGAGCTAATCTCACTATATATAAAAATGCATTAAACATGTTTAAAGTTCTCACAATAACCACTTCTACTGAAGCCCAAAGTACGAGAAAGTTCTTGATGATCCAGGAACACAGAAAACAAAAACTACTGTGAAAGCCACACATTGTGTTAAACCCACCATAGTCACTTTGTTTACACTCTTTAGCCAAACAGGATAGATAATAAAATGAACTAATTTGTATTGCAGGCTTTCGCCTTCTTCCCTGCTTCTTTCTCTGAGAAAGTATCAATTAGCAAATAAATAAACAATAAACAGAAGCAGCAGAAGTTAAAGCACAGGATTTAGGTAATCCTTAAATTCGACAATCATCCTTTTGCCCAAACATTGGTTTTGCATGTAAATTACAAGTTAAAAATCCCAAGAGACATAAGGTCTGAGAGTTTCACAAAATGATATTCAGTTGTATGCACAGCACTTCATATTTCTGTTTTACCATCAAGAAGGAAGAACCTTATTTTTGTGTGTGAACAAACACGAACAATGCTTTGGAAATAGCATGTTTTTTAAAGTTCTTTCTAAAGCAAACTATTGAAAATTATATACAGTTAAATACATCAAATTTGTATTTAGCTTGAAAATTTAGAAGATTCTAAAATAAAATTTGAAGTCATATTACATATTTAGATTACATTTTGGATGGCAAAATAACCAAATACTCTAATATTTTCAGTATTTCAATTAATCACTTGCATCTAATTCGTTGTTAATTTTTGTATCCATATAGAATATTTAGAAGAACTAATATGTTGATCATTAAGAATTAATCTCAGTAGAAATCCAAAACTGCAGAAAATGTGCACTCCACTGTCACATCCCTCCAACAAACTAGCTGCTAAAAGAAAATAAAAATCAATACAAGTTTTATATTGAAAATCACCTGAACTCTTTCTCTTTTTTATTTTTTTGGGTTTTTTTGTTTTGTTTTGTTTTGTTTTTTGAGACAGAGTCTCACTCTGTCGCCAACAGGCTGGAGTGCAATGGTGTGATCTCAGCTCACTGCAACCTCCACCTCCCTGGTTCAAGCTATTCTCGTGCCTAAACCTCCCGAGTAGGTGGGCCTATAGGTACATGCTACCACACCCAGCTAATTTTTGTATTTTTAGTAGAGACGGGGTTTCACCATGTTGGCCAGGATGGTGTCAATCTCTTGACCTCATAATGCACCTGCCTCAGCCTCCCAAAGTGCTGGGATTACAGGCATGAGCCACCGCACCCTGCCTCTTTCTCTATACTCTACAGCTCATGTTAACTCACTGGTTCTTACTAATTCATACCTAAATTTCATATCAACTCCCATCTTTTTTTTTTTAACCAGTTCTTAATGCAAATCCATCCTCGAAAATATAAGATTAAATTTTCTAAAAAACAATTCACATTACAACTTAGAATTCTGCCCTCCACTTAAAAAATATTTTAAAGTATTTGTTGAGCCATTTAATATTTCATGGATCTTTCCAGCATTATTCAAATCTATGGAGAAAAGACCAAAATTCCATTTGAACCCTAACCTTTCCCTTTAACCCATATATGCATTCTCTTGTTTAAAAAACTATATCCTTCCCAGAACCACATAAACTGCTATGAGGTTGAGGAGAAAATATAAATCTCTATTCTATATTACCTTCCATCTACAGATACTCATGAACTAAATTTTCCTTTTCAATTTGAGAAAACTGCAGTGGGGTGAGATTTAACTCTGAGGTTCTCTATATTCAATCACTATAAAGGCTTGAGAAGAAGCTCACCACAATCCTGTCAATGCAATAGATTAAATGATTTCTCTATGCCCTAACAGCACTTTGATGCTATAATAAGGAAAATAAAATATGAACCTATGAAGAAAAAAAGCATAGTTCTGTACAAAAAGAAAATTGTTAACTGTGCCCTTTAATGAAACCTTCTGTTTCTCTATTTGACTAGTTACGTCTACACAACATCAGAACAATCAACTCATCAGTGAAAAATATTGTTAATCAAGTAGAAGTTGAATCTTTCTGCTTCCAAAAAACCTATACTGATTTCTACCACTGAATCTCTCACAAAAATTAAATATTTTGTATCAAACAAACAAAAACTATTTGCTTTCAGCAAACACACTGTAGAGACATTTTCCAAACCTAGGAAAACATGTTGGTTTTAGACACAGTACCAGCATTCTATACACAGTTACAAATGTAAGTTGATGTTTTTCTTATGTTTTGGATTTTTTTTTCAAAAGAAATATATCTAAAAAGCACCCAAATGTTTTAACACGATTTGTACTAATCTGTAAAACACACAAACACATTGTCTTAGTTCTTTCACATTGCTATAAAAGAATGCCTGAAGCTGGACAATTTATGAAGAAAAGAGATTTATTTGGCTCATGATTGTGCAGCTGTACACAAAGCATGGCACCAGCATCGGCATTTGGTGAGAGCCTCAGGCTACTTCCACTGATGGCAGAAGGTAAAGGGGAACTGCCATGTGCAGAGATCACATGATGAGAATAGAAGTGAGAGAGGGGGGAAGATGCCTGTCTCTCTTTAACAACCAGTTATTATAGGAACTAATAGAGTGAGAATTCACTCATCACCATGAGGAAAGTACCAAGCTGGTCAGTCATGAAGGATCCAACCCCAAGACCCAAATACCTCCCACTAAGCCCCATCTCCCAACACTGCCATACTGGGGATTAAATTTCAACATAGGATTTGGAGAGGTCAAACAAAACATATTCACACTATAGCACACAAACACACATACACATCACAGTACAGGTCTTCAAAATACAAATCCAGTACTTAAGTGACGCTAGACGGGTGTAGACCTAATGTGCTATGTAAATTTAAAAGCATGACTTGTTTCATTTCAATGTTATTTAAGTTAAAATACTCAAGACCATCCCACTAAAACATTCTTAATTAAATGCCAAACAGATTTCCCATAGGGGAAAATATCTTATACTCGAAGGCCAAAGTGTTCCTTAGCCACAACATAGAAGAGTACTTAATGTTATTAGGCAACCAACAAGTATAACCTGGATAAAGACTAGAAGAGAGCTTATGTTTCTTGAGTCACTGATTTGAATCAGCTAATGAAAAAAGACAGATGGACAGACAAAGAGAGAGACAGAGAGAAAGAAAGAGAAAGAGAGAGAGAGAGAAAGAAAAGAGAGAGCGCCAGTGAGAGAGAAACCAAAAACCTATTTGTGAGAGACAGGCAAGTAAAAAAGCAACTGTATAGTAAGTATATTACATTGAATACGACGGGAGCATATACTAGGGAGTCTTAACATACATGAGGACATCAGCATCTATACAGGTTTTCACTGAGTGACACCCCCTTGAACTTAATGGGTCACACTATCCTTCATCTACTCCCACCAAATATCTATTTATAGTGCCACTCCTAATGTATGTAATTAATGTGAAAATGTTTCTGCTTTAAAAGTTTTTTATCCAAACAAAATTCAGCTGCTGAATTACTCTGATGCCATCAGCAAATGGTGAAAACAGCCAAGCGGGCAAACGTTTAGTTACCTTATCATGTTGTCAACAGTCTTCCATTGGCTTGGTGTTTCCGTGTTTGATTTTGAGGCATTTTAAGAATATTACTAGCCATGCTATGTCCAGTAAGTGCAAATACAGTGACAATAAAAAGAGAAATAATTACAACAAAAGTTAAATAAAAATAGAGATATAATTACAAGGAAAATTAAATAAATATTTTAAAAATTAAAAATCTGAGGAGAGAAATAATTACAAGGGAAAATAAAGATAATATTTAAAAATTGAAAATATGAGAAGACTAAAAATGTTTCATGGGTGTTTGGAATTTTACAGCAGTATATAGTATTTTGAAGGACAAACAGTAAGTCACAAAGGGATTTCTTTAGTTCTAACATGTAAAGAGCTTGAAAATTGTCACTCCATCTTCCAGCAAGAAAAAAAGATGAAAATCAACAACTTTTCTTGAATCAGACAATTCAAGCAAGAAGAGAGTAGGATGAAACATTTTCTGTTGAAATCTTAAAAAACGCCAACCTAAAATTGTATGTGCAGCAATACTACAAAAGTAAAGAAGAAATAAAGACTTTTTCAGACAAACAAAAGCAGGAAATTCATTGCTAGCAGACTTACCCTGCAGGAAATGTCAAAAGAAGTCCTTCAGGAAGAAGAAAAATCATACAGATCAGAAACTTGGATTTTTTTGAAGAAAGAAAGAGAGGTGAAAAAAGAATAAAGTAAAATAAAATATTATATCTTCCCTCTTAATTGACTTAATAGACAACTTTATTCAAAGTAATAATAGTAACAAAGTATTGCTTGAATATAGCCTATGGATCAAAGCATATGGATAGGTGACATGAATGGCAGCAACGTTATAGGGGACAGGAAGGGAGAGATTAAGCTTACTCTATTATAAGGTATCTGCACTACCCATGAAACAATATAATGTCATTTGAAAGTGAATTTAAATTAATTGTAAATATGGGTTGAAAAATCTAGGGCAACCAGTAAAAAATGACAAAACATATAAAAGTGCCACATTGTATAACTGACAATCTACCAGCAAGAGATTAAAAAAACACTTTTTAAAATGTAGCTTGAACATTGCCTAATTTTAATCCTGGGTAAGATAAAAAGTTTACTCAAGAACACACAAAAAAATATAATGATTATCTCACTGTAAATTCAGTAGTAGTTGCTGAAGCATTTCTAAGTCACTTCCAGAGATCATGAAAAAAGGGGACTTCTTGGTTCAACCCAATTTTAATATAAATGAACTATGTAAAGCAAGTGAAAAATAACTATGCCTGATTTTAAGATTTTACACTATTTGTGCATTTTAAATCTCACAACTGCTTGTTGGAAAGGCATTTGAGCATTACAAGCTGAAACCCCTTGAGCCACTTTGGATTTTAACGACAACAGAAAAACAGCCTTCTGGGACCTAACCTGAAATAGAAAAGCTTCTATATACACAGCATTTTAATCTGTCATGGTTACTGTCACTCTCACTGTAAAAAAAAAAAAAAAAAAAAAAGAAAGAAAGAAAGAAATCCATGAAGGGAAACAAGCGAAAGTAAGGAGGTAAGATACATAAAGGATATGATCAAAATGCACTAACATCAACACCCTAATTTGTGACTCTGAAGAGAGCTTTCTAAACACTAGCCACAAAAAGTATCCCTTTGATTAAAGCTAAAAAGACAAAAGATTTAGTTGACAGCTTAGTCTTAAGCATAAAGTTCTTTTTGGTTAAATATTAAATTTAGACTACTTTGTGAATCATAAATGACAACAGCTGTTATATCAATCCTGTTTATTAGCTGTTAGGGAAAAATAAAAGATTCAGCAAGACCCACAATTTTCATGGTTGCAAATTATCAGTCTATATATGTAAAACAAATGTTATAATTTACTGACTCTCTCTAATCCACACTGATAAAATAATACTTATCTCATTTGGCTGTTGTGATTATTAAATATAAGTAAGAAATCACAGAGGTTGGCCTAGACCTGGATCGTAGTTCTGACTCTCAAATATCAGCAGTTACACATATGGAAGGGATTTCAAGATATCTTTTATGTTCCTGCTTAAAAAAAGACTGTGCTTAAACCAGATGAGCCATATTTTAACTAGAGTGAAAAGCAGTTTTCAAGTACACATGTACATAGATGTATATGTACTTTTTTAGATAAAGGGAGCATACTAAAATTTACATCAAAGAAGAATGAGTAGCAAATCAGTGTAGCAGGGTTCTGTCATGTTTTCATCTACTGCTAAGTAAACTGACTTGTTGGTTCAGTTCAGATATATCTTGATTTCAGACATCACCACAGGAAAACTTTGGCTGAGTCTGCTCTTTCATATGAAAGACAATTGACATAAAATGTATAAGCTCTTGCAGAAATAAAACATTGTGGTCGTATGAAAAAACGAAAAAATTAGAAGGTACAAACTAGAAATTGCAGAACTGAAAATCAGTCATTCCTCAATTAATTTTTAAAACATTTATTGAGAATCTACTATGTAATTAAAATGTTGTTCTAGGAACTAACTGGGAATATAAGATGAAAAACAAGACAAGACAATTAGGCTCTTGCCTTCATGTCACTAACATCTTAGTGAGGACACAAGACAATAAAGAAACAAATCATTACAGATAGTAAATAGTATTATAAAGACAATAAATAGAGCACTGAGACTGGACTACTTCTATTTCACATAGATCAAGAGAAATGTCCCTCTGAGGAGTTGATATTTAAGCTAAAATCTGAGCACTATGGGGCGATTTAAAGAGTTAGGGAAAGAGCATTTCAGACCAAACAAGCAGCATATTCAAAGGCCCTGTGACAACCAGAAGGAGCTTAGTATATTATGAAAAGATGCAAGATTGGGGCAGCTAAATGAGACTGAGTGTGATACAGTGACAGGATAAGGGGGTGGAGGTAAACAGCAGCCAGATAGATCAGGCAATGGTCTCAGAAATTAGCAAAGCCCAACAAGGAGAAGCGGGCTGTCTCCATGGGCAGACAATAATGTGATCACTCTTCAAATTGTAGTTCTCATAAGATAATTTAAACAATATTTAAGCATTGAGTAGGAACTGAGTACTGCTCTGGGTAAGAACAGAGAAGGAGAATTAAGGGTACAATGCCCCTATGTGCATGCCCGGCTCTGCAAAACATGCCTGCAGTTCACCAGTTCTCCTTGCAGGGCACTGTACGGACCACCTGCTGTGGTGGAGCATACCACAGATTTACTTGCAACCACCTGTGTTCTCTCCTTGAAAAAAAAATCTAATAAATGCAATTTTCTCTATTTATTAAATGTGCAGTGACATTTCAGAGCCCCATATAGGATGCAGCACTTGGCAAGTGTCCAATTTGCCTTCCCTTTAATTCTGCCTTCGAAAGAAAGTACTTTACCCAACATACCATTTTTTCAAAAATCCTATTCTTAAACAAATGCATAATTCTACACATTTACTTGTAAGGAGACAACAGAATCCAAATGTGTTTGCGTATTCTTCCTTGCCATGGGCATTAGACATACATAAACATACACAAATTCTCTCTTCCACACATGTGCACACACATACATATTACATACAACAATATCACATTAATTTCAAATTCAGAAAAAAAATGAAAGGAAATTTTCAAAACTTATTGGTGACAAGACTATGAATCTGTTAGATCCCTTACTCAGGCAAACAACTAAAGAGAGAACAGATTTATTGTGCACGATTCATCTCATGACAAGTAAAAAAGGTTAACAGCTTTTTATCTTTCTTTGCAGTCAAAGAATTACAAGATAGTTACCAACTCAAGTGTACAATGTACCTAGCATTTCAAATAATCAATATTAGAAAGCCAATAAAACCTTGATTTATCATCCTCTGGGGTATACAATTTTAAAATGGGCAATATCTTTAAAAATCTGATATTTAAGCTAAATTTGATACTGCCCAGGTATATAGCCAAATAATTATTGTCTGCATATTTCATCTTGTATATAAGACTATAATTACATTCTTTTATTATCTATGTATTGAATTCCTACATGCAAAACATTGTAGAAGACACTGGGTGCACATTGGTGGATAAAGGAGGCACTATCTCTGCCCACATGGATCTTTCAGTCAAATCACTGCACAAAAAACAAAGTGATCATAGATTCTTGTTTTTTGTCCAACGTTCATGTTCAAAAACATAAAGATACATAAGAATATATAATTGCAAACTGCCATAAGTTGCTCAAAAACTACAAAATTTTTCAGTTATAAGATGAATAAGTTCTAAGAATCTAATATACAGTATGATGAGTATAGTTAACAATACTGTACTGTATACTTATATTTGCAAAGAGTGGATTTTAGATGTTCTCTCCACCCCACAATAACAAAAAAAGGGTATCTAGGAGATGACAGATGTGTTAACTAACTTGACTGTGATAGTCATTTCACAATATATCCACATATCCACAGTGTAAAGAGAAGAGAATAACATGAGTTTCACACTACAAAGAAGCCACATTTCATTTTTCAGACTCTGAGCTTAGTCTTAATGGAATTTGTCTACCAAAAGTAAATGAGTTAAATGTTACCTCCACTGCTTAACCCACAAAGACAACTGTGAAGATGTACAAGGAAATATGTAAAAGCACTTTAAAAATTGAGATGTGCTAAACCAGAGTTCCGCAAATTATATGTTGACTCATCGGGCAATGGATAAACTAGCTAATACATAAGCTCAGAAGTCTCTGACATTTAATTACATTTTTTAAAAAGCTCAGAAACAAGTAAAAGAAAACAAATGTATTTACAGATATATACATTATGGAAGGCCACTGAAACACACACACACACACACACACACACACACACACACACACACACACCCCAGTGCAATAATACCAAACTGAGAATGGTTATTTCAATGGGTGGGGCAGTGCAGAACTGGGAAGAAAGTAGATTCAGGGAGTTTCCCATTATAAAATTGGGAATATTTTAACTGTTACATTAGGCAGTGGATTCACAGGTTATTATCTTATTTATGCTTCATAACTTGCATTTCTATTACATATAAATTATATTCATTTCTCTTATAAAGTACTACTTAGTAAAAATTAAAAAGAAAAACTTCTAACAGCTTTTGTCATTAAGTATTAAATCACATTCCACCAATTCAAAATTTATAATACATTAACATGTGTGGAGTGTAAATTTATTAACCATTGAAAGTGTAAACATGATTACGATTTAAGGGAATTTTAACATATTAAAAGAAACTGAACCATGTTTAATGGCTTACACGTTTCCATTTGTTTATTATTTAGATCCTATAATTACAAATACTGCTTAAATAGACACTAAAGCAATCCCTGTAAGCTGCTTCCTGTTTCCATTTTGATAGCAGTTCAAGTAACCAGCAGAACATTAAGTTGTTGGTTTCTTTCACAGTACTGAATAAAGTCAATCATAATAACAAAATCTTATTTCTTCTTTAAAAATCTGTATTTCATGAGTTTCTTTTTTTCAAATTGTCCTTATTATAATTACTCTCAAATAATGGTAATTCAGTGCTTCGTTAACTACTGGAAAGCAATGACATTCTAGTAATGAAAAGCGATGGAGTTTCTGCTTTCTCTGAAATTGTATCCTATTCAGAATCCTATGATGAGCCTCATTTTGATGTTCCTTTTTATATTTTATAATTAACTCAATACATGCAACATGAACTAAAGCCAGGAAAAATATCAGGGGTATAAAGTCAACTGTTACATACTCTGCCTTACTCAATCCATGTGCAATGTAATATAATTATGTGATACCATGGGAAAGCCAAAAACAGGGCATGGAAGTCACCTATTTTTAAAACTTGTTTATGGATTTCTCATTATTATTTCCATATTCACGGAATTTAATTCCCATATGCTGAAATGCTCCAAGACCAAAACTTGCGGCATCACTTCTCTTACTGGACCTGACCAGAAAAATCCCTCAGATGTTTCCACACTTCTAGCCAACTAGAGCATTTTAAGAGGCCCTTTCTTAATATTCCCAGGGACCCATGCCAGACATGTGATCTTAAGACAAAATGTGATCCAAAAAGGTTTCAAAGATGATTAAAAGAATAAAACAATTCTGGTTTAAAGAAAAACTGCTACTCTTTATGAAAAATGTATTTTCTAAATCTTTTAGATCTCTTCCTTGACCCATTATGATCATAGCATTCTCCTATTCCCAATTTCCTTCTCTAGTTCTTCCACAAAGAACCAATTGTCCAATCATTGGTGGTCCCACAACACAATACTCATACTTCAATTTCCTTAACTGTAAAATGTCAATAGTAATTTTACCCCATAGGACTGTTGGAAAGAGTAACTAAAACCATGTCTATAAAATGCTTATTCCAAGGCCTTGCTCATTGTAAACATTTGATAAAATAACTAAGCAAACAAGCAATGAAACAAACAAACCCCTTCCATTTTAGGAGTTACCACAATGTATTTGCTTTTGCCTTCCACTTGGGTGAAAGCCCATTAACAACACATGTTGAATTCACCATCATATCTTTAACATCTAGCACAACACAGTGATTATTATGAAGTAGGCTCCTGGGAATTAATAAAATTACCATACTCAGAAAGTCACTCATTTCTTTGTCTAAGTAAAATGTTATTATAAAGTGCACATCAGCTCTACCTCAAAAAAGCATTTATTCTATACAATTTGAAAAAGTGATGAACTCTTAACACTTCTACAATTAGCTTCTTGCCTAGGTTGCTTTCCTCATGAAACTGATTCTAAGAGAGATATCAGCACACCAGGGTGATGGCACCACCAGAATATGGTAAATTATTTTCCTCTCTGTTTCTTCAACTATAAAATGTGGATGACAAATACCTGCCCTTTTACTTTAAAATGTCAAGGTGAAAGAAGAATTTGAATTGAGGTTTATAAATGAAATATTTTTATATGTGCCCTCCAAACACAGGACAGAGTCTTTGTGACCTTATTCCTTCAACAACTGAATGTCTACCTTATCCCAGGCACTGTACTGGGTGCTAAAGAAATACAGATGGATAGGATACAATTCATGTTCTTAAGAAATTCACAATTTAATAAGAGACATAGAAACAAATATATATATATTCAAATATATATTTGTATATAAATACATATACTTGTTTATATGCCTGTTTCGTATTAAATTTTGAGCATATATATATATGCTCACAATTTATACTCACTATACTATATATAGTGTGTATATATACGTATATATATACAATTTGTATATTGTATATTTTATATATATATACAATGTATATACGTATATATATAAATATATAGTTAATATATATACAATGTATATACGTATATACATATACTTAATATATATATACAATTTAATAAATATATAGGTGCTTAATGTTTATATATGGGTAGTTAACAAAAGATCACTTTAGGACTGGAAATCTGTCATTTCACATGTATACTCCTGATAAGCATGGAATGAAATGAATGTTCAAAAATGGTCTTGAACAGAACCCCAACTGAATATACATAGGCAACATTGGCAAAGAAAGAAGAAAAAGGAAGGTGACTAGAGACTCGAGGTCAAAATTTGGACTACCTGTTGTAAAAAATACTAAAAAATGAAAAAATAACATTGAATTGCTATGTTACAGGCAATGATTGAAATTGGACTAATAGCCAAAACTGTGCACCCACTGGGAAATGACTTCATTTGGGTTTTATCTGCAACTTAGCTCTGGCAGATTATAATGACAACTAAATTGGAGAAATATTGTTTAAGTAATCAGGTGATTTTATGTTAACAGTGAACGTTTAAATACAACCACTAATTAATGGACGAATAATTTTCTCAAATATAATACTTTACATAAACAGTGCCCTTTAAAATGCTGTCACATGTATTCTCATACTTTGGGAATAAATTACAAAATCCTTAAATCACTGTCTAAGCAAACATTTCCTGAACACCTGCTGTATGCAAAGACAATGGCTAAACGTCAGGGATAAAATAATGAAAAAAACTCAACATGTCTGACTGAAAAACATGAAAGAAGAAGACGAGGCATAAATGTGTCCTACATGTGACTGGCCTAGGTGAACTCCAAGGACTCCTTTGCAAGGTCCACAGCCACACATCCCCATAAACATGCCATTGTAAATATGACATTATGCACAAGTTAAATGTGATTATGTGGAAAAACATTTTTTTTAACATATGACAAATAGATAAATTAAAAGAAAGATTTTTTAAAATTTTTTATTTGAGCATCTATTAACATGTAAAATAGGGATGGTAGGACAGGCATGGTGGCTCATGCCTGTAATCCCAGCACTTTGGGAGGCCAAGGTGGGTGGATCACCTGAGGTCGGGAGTTCAAGATCAGCCTGACCAATATGAAGAAACTCCGTCTCTACTAAAAATACAAAATTAGCTGGGTGTGGTGGTGCATGCCTGTAATCCCCGCTACTCAGAAGGCTGAGACAGGAGAATCACTTGAGCACAGGAAGCGGAGGTTGCAGGGAGCTGAGATTGCACCATTGCACTCCAGCCTGGGCAACAAGACCGAAACTTCATCTCAACAAAAGAAAAGAAAATAATAAAATAAAATGGGGATGGTAACAATATATCAAAACTGTACTGAAGAAAACAGGTAAGAATAAAAGACTACATTATAAATTTATTCTGGATGAGAAAACACAACAGGTTATAAAATAAAATAAAAGCCTTGTGAGACAAAGGTTGAGAAGTTTTAAAGTATTAAACTAATCTGGAACCTGAAAGAACTATCATACATCAGAGGAAATTTTCATGGAGCAAAAACTGACATAAGTTTTCCCAAGACCATTTGTAAAATAAAAGTAAAATGACAAAGATAAGACTTGCCATCCATCTATTGGGATAAATCAAAATTATACAAATAAATTTTCTTAAACCTTTGAAGAATGTTACATGAAGCAGTTAATATAATAATAGGAATTTTCTTACTTGATGTTAGATCAGGTGGTAGCAAGGAAACTAAGGTTATTTCAACTTTCCAGAAGTAGTACACATATATTTTGACATAACATTTTAAAAAATTATAATTGCTAATAGTATATTTTACTATAATCAACACTTGTGTCCATAGGACAATCAAAATAATTACTTAAATGTAATATTTTTTTAAATTCCGCTTATCTCAAAGGAAGAACATTATAACCTCACACCGATTACAGTTCAAGAAGTTGTCAATGGACAACTTCTTTATACCTCTGCATTAATCCTTACATATATTTATATCTCATTCCCAAAATTGATCCTAGACTCCATAAAAATAAGAACTTTATACAGAGCCTATCACAATACTTTTTTGCAATAAATGTGTGAAACTCCTTCAGAAGACTATGCTAGTGAAGTTTATTTCAGGCCATGCACTGTGGCACAAGCTCTATCTAGAGCCTGACCATTTGGGTCCAAATATTGTCCTTAGCATGTACTAGCTATATAACCTTGGAAAAGTTTTCTTAACCTTTTTGTATTTCAGTTTCCTTGTCTAAGAAGTAGACCTTAGTATGTCTCTACCTCACAAATTTGCAATGGGAGTTAAATAAGATAATACATATAAAATGTTTAGAAGAGGGCCTGGTACTAAGAACTCAACAAATACACATCGTCGCCCAGCTCGGTGGCTCACGCCTATAATCCCAGCACTTTGGGAGGCCAAAGAGGGCAGATCGCTTGTGCCCAGGAGTCCAAGTTCAGCCTGGTCAATATGGTGAAACCCCATCGCTACAAAAAATACAAAAATTAGCCAGGCATCGTGGTGCACATCTGTAGTCTTAGCTGCTGAGGAGGCTCAAGTGGGAGAATTGCCTGAGCCTGGGGAGGCCAAGGCTGCAGTAAGCCCAGATCACACCACTGCACTCAGCCTGGGTGGCAGAGCAAGATGCTGTCTCAAAACAAAACAAAACCATGCATTATCATCATCACCTTAATAATCATAATCTTTGAAAGGGTAGCAAGAAACTATCATGCAGTTTGTCAGGCTAATTTGCATTCTGTATTTATCAAAGTCCATTAAAATACTGAAAAAGTTTTTCAAAAGATCTATTCCCTAAAGTCATCTTTATACACATACACACACACACACACACACACACACACACACACACACACACAGAGAGAGAGAGAGAGAGAGAAGAGAGAGAAGACAGAGATTTCAACTAGAAACTGAAAGCCACTAATTTTAAAGAAAAATCATATTATTTTTCAACTTCGATAAACTGTATCAATTATTCACAATAACTGCTGTAATAGAACATTGTTTTATATCTGTACTAGTAGAATTTCAGAGCACATTCTTCTATATCCTACTGCCAGTGAGTTCTATACCAAGAGGTATGAAACCTGTTTTACATTTTCCTCAGTTATGAAAGGTAAATGATGTCATAGATGATTCTGGGCCTCCAATTCAAGTTAAATGAAAAGAGGTTTTTAAATGTTTTGATTAATTCTAGTAGAAACATAAATGGAATAAATACTTAGATGATGATTTTTACCCTAATTTTTGGCAAGATGAATAAAATGATTTTTGACATTTTATACTAAAAATAAAGAAAAATATTGTCTACATTATAATACATAATAATTTATATATAAGTTAATGGTTGGTCTGATAAGCAATCTTGAGACTTCACACTATCAACACTCAAAAGTTTCTTCCCAGTCATAAAGTGTGCTTTTGAAAAATATACTGAAACTTACTATATGCTAAAAATAGTCAATCATTAGTCAATTCACCTTTGCCATTCCAAGCATTAAATGCAAACAATGAGAAAATAGATACATAAAATTGGAGGATGAAGTATCTTAAATAAAATAAATGTAGAGTTTTGAAATAAACCATTATTTTTGGTGACAGCAATCTCTGATTAGGGTAAGGAGTAAAGAAAATGTAATTGAAAATTACCCCAGGAAGCCCTCTCACCTATGATAGTATGATCTGTAAAAGGGAAAACAATGTAAGTATAATGAGTCAAGAATTATTGAATATAAACACAGGAAATAATAAAGTACTTCAGTCTATTTTTATATACATAATAACAAAACATTTAGAAATTTATGAGACTAGGCCAGGTGCACTGGCTCACATCTGTAATCACAGCACTTTGGGAGGCCAAGGCAGGCAGATCAATTGAGGCCAGGGGTTCCAGACCAGCCTGGCCAGCATGGCAAAACCTTGTATTTAATAAATAAATAAATAATAATAATACAAAAATTGTCTGGGCATGGTGGCACACACCTGTAGTCCCAGCTACCCAGGAAGCTGAGGCATGAGAATTGCTTGAACCCGAGAGGCATAGGTTGCAGTAAGCCAAGATCACACCACTATACTCCAGCCTGGTGATAGAGTAAGATTCTGTCTCAAAAAAAAAAAAGAAAAGAAAAAGAAATAAATAAATTTATGAGACTATTTTTCCACCTTCAGGAAAGATGAGGTCAAAGTCTTGCTCAGATTATAAAGAACAGTTCATACCAGACCCATTGAATCATCTCTTTGCCTCAGAATTATCAAATTAGTAGTTAAGGGAAACATAGCAGATAGTCATATACTCTATATTTAGAGTTAAAGAAGTCTCTGAACACATGTTTTAAATTAATTAACTTAAATCGTTATACGATAGTGGTGAGAAGCAGCCGTATAAGCTGAGTATGAACAGTGCCCCGGAGGTCACACTGTAAAACAGTGGTTTGCTCAAAGAAATGTCTGGGGAAAACTTAAGTGATCACACTGTATATAAACTTTCCAAAATCATGTTCTTTAAGGAAAATAAAACATAGTTTTACAGAGTTCAATGATCCCCATTATGAACAGCAAAAGTCTTTTTTCTCTATTTTCTCTTTTTTTTTAACTTGAATTTTCACCAGCAAATAACAAAAAAGAATGAAAAACTGTGCTTTCTCTTCTGTAATTTAGTGATAAAGATTCAAGTTTAAAAATCTTATCTACTTAAAAACAAGAAAAAAATAACAGGGTGAAATATAAAATCTACAAAATACATAGTCCCATAAAATCAAAATTATAAACAGGAAACGGAACTTACAAAGAATTTATTAGGTACTATTAATTTCTATAAAGTGGGGGGATAGGTAAAAACACAAACTTCACAAAATTGTATTTCTTTTTGAGTTATCATAGAATGTAAATATTGTATATAAAATAATATATATTATTTCACAGAATAACAAACTCTTGTATGGAATAAGTCTTTATAACCACAGAACAGGGTAGAATGGTAATTTAACTACTGAAAAATAGTTGTCATAATTAGTCGTATTAAGATAGATAAGAATCCACAACCTACCTAAAAAATGTAACAGATTAGCCCAAAATTCTTTTTTTTTAAATATATATTTTATTGCACTTTAGGTTCTGGGGTACATGTGCAGAACATGCAGGATTGTTGCATAGGTACATACATGGCAATGTGGTTTGCTGCCTCCACCCTCCCCATCACCTATATCTGGCATTTCTTCCCATGTTATCCCTCTCCAACCTCCCTACCCCTGCTGTCCCTCTCCTGTTCCCCTCGAAAAGACCCCAGTGTGTGATAATCCCGTCCCTGTGTCCACATGTTCTCTCCGTTCAACACCCACCTATGAGAACATGCAGTGTAAGATGTTCATAAGAATTTCTTTCTAACGCTTGTTTATGGCAATTTTATTGTTAGAGCTATAATTCATAATAACATCTAAATTAAAAAATATGAAAGTGCAAACTGCCACAAATCATAGTATGAGTTCTCCATATATGTTCACAGAGAGAAAGAGATTCCCTCACACCTCTTCTACAGTAGATGGAAGGATTTCTGAAGCTGGCGTACAATGGCCAATAAAGAGTCATTCATTCACCCAAAATTTTGAGATATGTAAGCTTGAAATCTCAATCCTTTGAAGCACCTACACATTTAATATCAGCCAACAACAACTTCACAGATGAGTCTGACCTTACAAGAAATATAATTTTGACCTGTCCTTCAAAGAGCAAGAGTTTTGGAATCAACATCCTCTGCTTATCACCTGCAATAAGCTCAGATTTTTGACCCCCCTGAATCTCCATGAAAAGAAAAAAACCCTTATCTTCATAGGAAAAACAGAAAACAAACTAAGATCATTGTGTGATTCAATTGTAAATACAGTCATGAATTACTTAACGACAACAGAAATACCTTCTGAGTAACACACTGTTAGGTAATTTCACCATTATGTGAACAATACCTACAAAAACCTAGATGGCATAGCCTACTACACGTATAGGCTAAATGGTATAGTTTATTGCTCCTAGGCTACAAGTCTATACAGCATGTTACTATCCTGAATACTGTAGGTAACTGGAACACAGTGGTATTTTTATGTCTAAACATTGAAAAGGTATGGTAAAAGACAGCTTTATAACCCTATGGGAACACTGTCATATATGCAGTCAATCTGACTAAATCATCATTATGCAGTGCATGACTGTACTTTGATTTTGATTATTTTCAGAGAAACAAAATGTGGTAAACTGTACTCATTTCTTCACAGAATAAGGAAATGCTGTTAAACAGAACTAAGAATTCTGAAGCATATAATAGAAACTGACGTCTAGTAAGTGATCATAATCCTTAGCCACTAATGCAATAGAAATGTGTAAACTGGCTTTCATTGTCTAACAACTAAATAAACTGAAATAAAACTTGTTAACTCATATCCTAATTACTTATTTACTATTTCAGCATTTCTTAAAGGTTCAATTTCATGGATGCTAAAAAACATAAATTAGTGGCTTTCTTATAAGGCATTCATGTAAGTTCAAAATGTTTTAAAGGCAGCTTTTACTGTATATAAACTATTCATCATAGATCAGAGAAATCAAGTTTTCACTGAATTTTGAGAAGTGGAAATTGTCTACTAAACTTGGAATCCAAATACAGGTGGAATTTTAAAGACACTTTATTGAGTTGAATTTTGAAATCCACCATGTTCTAAGCTGTGAAAGAAGAAGAATTGCTAAATAGAGTCAAAGCTTTTCTAAGTCTCTCTATTCCACTAATTTATTACTTTTTAAGGTTAAACCATATTTGCTATGAAAATAAAATGAATCGAGTTTTTTTTTTCACAAAATGCTTATAGTATGGATACTATCCCTATTCCTGAAACTAGCATTACAAAAACAATGTAATCATATTATTTACCTTTAAAGTTTAGATTCCCTATATGAACCTTCAATAAATACTACTGAGTGGTTGTCATTCATTTTCTTTATGAACTCCCAAGTATTATGTAGCCCACTATTTCACTGGGTAACCCCCTCCATTTTTAATGTCTCCAGTAGTTGGAAAGTTCCTCTTAATTCTTAGCCAAACCTACCTTCTTATAACATCTACTCTTTGATTCTGGTTTTGCTATCTGAAACAAAATAAACTTTATCTCACTTTTATATGATAACCATTAAAATATTTGAAAGCAGTTTTCACTTCTTAAGAACATTTTCATACAAGACACTTAAAATAGTGCCAGAAATATTAAGATACACAGATACAGATAAATATTGATAGATATGCCTTTTAAATATTAAACAATATTTTAGCATTTGTCTCTAAGAATGAATATTAAAATTTAACAAAACGAGTAGGGTTTAGTCAAAACTAAGGATTAAAAATGAGAAAAACAGCCAAGGGAATGTTAAATATGTGTTCAGTGACAAAACTAAAACAAGTAGTAAATAAACTTGTGGAAGTCAGAAGAATGTGGTAGTTATTTGTACAAGGAAACGAGAGCAAACAAGAGAGGTCCACTGACTATGAGGTTGGCAATGAAAACAAGCTTCAAAAAGTTACCTTGCTCAAGGTTACCCAGCTAGTAAATAACAGTCTGAAGCTGGGAAGTCCGGCTACACGGACTGTATCCTTAATCATACACAATATTGTCTCTCAACACTGCTTTTTTCTGTGCTTGCTCAATGACGATGCCCTATCAAAGCATATGTAAAGCTAATTGCTTCTATCAGAATTATAATAATTAGAAATTACCATAAAACCCACTTGCAAAAAGAAAGATTCTGTAGCTTAAGTTATGATTCAAAAATTGCTGTAGAAAAAAAAAAATAAGTTGTCATCTGAGTTTTGGAACTCAATTATTCCAAATCTCAAAATCCTTGGAAAGTAAAACCATAACAAAATAATAAGAAAAGAAACCTAGTGTGTTATGTTACCAAGCCTCTGATATCTTTTCCTGTTTTGAAGGCACTTCAGGGCTGGGCACGGTGGCTTACACCTATAATCCCAGCACTTTGGGAGGCTGAGGTGGGTGGACCACCTGAGGTCAGGAGTTAAAGACCAGCCTGGTTAACATGGTGAAACCCATCTCTACTAAAAATACAAAAGTTAGCCAGGCATGGCTGTGGCCACCTGTAATCCCAGCTACTCAGGAAGCTGAGGCAGAAGAATTGTTTGAACCTAGGAGGAGAAGGTTGCAGTGAGCCAAGATCGTGCCACTGTGCTCTGGCCTGGGCAACAAGAATAAAACTCTGTCTCAAAAAAACAAAAACAAAAAAGACAGAATATACTTAAGGAAGACAAAGGCTACTGTGACTATCTAAGCTATCTTCCCACCAGAGCAATAGTCAAGCTCTGGGGCCCTCTTTTGATGAATATAGGGTGAGGGTTGCTAAGAAAACTACTCTGTATTCTCATAGGTAATGTATCCTGTGGTGTTGTGGTAGTTATAATGATATGTTAATGTTTTTCTAAATGGTCTTCGAATTGATTAGCCCATAAAGTTCTGCTGCTCTGAAAATAAAGGAAGAGTAAAGGTACATGCTGACTTTATGGTTTAGCTGCAACTTCTTGGGTACCACATGGCCACACAGAATATATCCAGAGGACAAACTGTCATTTCAACCTAAGATATCAATAGAAAGGATAAAGTCAAGTACAACTGATTTTTCAGATATTTCTATGAATGAAACTTTCTGAACAGAAGTTTCTCCATAAATATTTTTAAAGGAGAGTAAATTTAAAATTATACAAGACAACTGCATAGGAAGTAACAAGAATCTGAATAGGAGATGTGCCAAAATAGCTAAGACTCTATTGAATGATCAGAGAAAATATGCCACAGAAAAATAGCTTAACTACACTACTAAAAAAAATCTGAAAGAAAAATATAAAGACTACATTAGCATGTATTATTTTTTTATCAGAAAGAGTATGTAAAACTCCCAATTATCTACAACTATATAACTAATGAAATTTACATAAAAAAGTAAAAAAGAGGTACACCAAAATGTTATCAATGGGTGTTTCAAGGAATTAATAAAAAATAGATGGTTTTTATTAGTGTTCTGCATTTTCCAAATTGTTCACAATTATAATTATATAATTTAAAACAATAAAAAGGATCCAATAGCAAATTGAAAAAATACATTTGATTAAATGTCTACAGTATCCACCAAAATATATATTTTGGAAATAATGAAAAGAAAGAAAATAAATTAAACTGGATGCTCCAGACAAGAATGTTTAGAAAGGACATAAAATGTGTCAAACAGCACAATGGAGTAACTACTTCACAAATCCCATCAGTACCAGGATATTTGAGAAATATATGAGTCCTACCTATTCTCTTTAAAATGATTACATGCCAATTTCTGAAAGAAATTTCCCCTACCCAATCAATCTTTTCAATGCCCAAGGCCCATTACTCTCTGTTACAACACCACGTTCTATTTTGTTCACTGAAATGGAGAAACAACAATGTAATTAACAACTAACTTCTAATTTGAAACAAAAGATGCCAAAAGACAATAAATGGCATATTGAAACTGCTGAGGAAGAAAACAGTTCCAATCAAGAATTTTATATCCAGAAAAACTATCAATAATGAAGGTGAAATAAAGGCATTCCCAAATGAACAAAGAGTAATAGAACATGTAGCTGGCAGACCTACTATACAAGATATACCAAAGGAACACCACCCAGCTGAGAAACGATGCATGAATACTAGGGTAAGAATGAGGAACACTGGAAATGCTAGATATAAGAGAGTATATGAATACACTTGAATATATTTTCTAATTCCTTTAAAAAACATATGAAATATACATAATAGTTATATATTTTATGTATATAATATCACCTATAATAATTAAAACAATTATTTTATATAATTGAGTCTATAACATGTAAATACCACAAAAAATGCAACAGATATAGTTGAAGATTTCAATATTCCATGCTCAATAACTAAAATAACTAAAGTATCAGATTTAGAAGACTTAAACAACACCATCAATCAGTTTAACCTGACATTTATAGAGTACTCAATTCCAAAACAGGAAAATACAGATTCTTTTCAACTGCATATAAAACATTATCCAGGATAGAACATATGCTGAATAATAAAACAAGGATTTATAAATTTTAAAGGATCAAAATTGTTTAAGGTATGCTCTCTATCATGAAATTAAACATTAATAACAGAAAGAAATTTGAAAAAAATCAAAATTTTTAGAAATTAAATAGCATAATACCAAGTGACCAATTTGTCAAAGAAGAAATTACAATAAAAGTCAGAAAATAATTTAATTTAAATAAAAACATACATTCTATAGGTTAAAATTTATGGGATAAATCTAAAGCAGTGCTTAAAGGAAAATTCATTATTTAAGGGACTATATAACAAAAGAGTATCTTTTGAGTATCTCACTCAATAATTTAAGTTTCTGCATTAAAAAAAAAACTAGAATAAGAGTAAATTAAGGTTAAAGCAAGAAGAACACAAATAATAGACAAGTGGGTGAAAATCATAATTTAAAAAAAGGAAAGATTCTGTTTCCTTGAAAATATTAACAGAATTGATAGATCATTATCAAATATTACCAAGATAAAATAAGAAAGGGATAGGGCATGAATTACCAAAATCAGGAATGAAAGAGAAGACATCACTAGCTACACTACAGAAATTTAAAAGATAATATTAAAATATTATAAACAAATTGATGCCAACAAATTGGATAATTTAGATGAAATAGACAAATTCACAGAAATATACAAATTGCCAAAACCAATTCAAGAAGATCAGAAAATCTGAGACGATATATAATAAGTAAAGTAACTGAATTGGTAATTTAAAATTATACCATAAAGAAAAGCCCAGGCCCACATGGTTTCACTGGTCAGTTTTATCAAACAGTAAAAGAACAGTGCCAGTCTTACAGAAAAAGATGAAGAGTAATCACGTTCTAACTCATTATCTGAGGCTAAAGATGTGACCAAAAAAATTCAATGCTATGGACTAATATTTTCTGCAAACATAGATAGAAAAATCCTTAACAAAGTATTAGCAAACTAAATCCAGCAATGTATAAAAAGGTTAATACATCAGAGCCAAGTGGGATTTATGCCAAGATTTTAAGTTTAGTTCAACGTATGAAAATTTATTAATAATTTTCATATTAACAGATACAAATAAGGGGCAAAACCACACAATAATCTCAACAGATACAGAAAATAGATTTGACATAATCCAACACCCACTCTTAATAAAAAGCTTCAACAAACCAGGAATAAAAGAGAACTTTCGCAACCTGATTAAGAACATCTACAAACAACCACATGCAATCTAATACCTATGGTATTACTAAATGCTTTCCTTCTAACTTCAGAAAAAAGCAAAGATGTGCATTTTTGCCACTTCTTTTCAACAATGCAATGAAGGTTCTAGCCAGTGCAATAAGGCAGGCAGGCAGGCAGGGAGTGAGGGAGGGGGAGGGAGGGAGGGAGGGAAGGAAGGGAAGGAGGGATGAGGGAGGGAGGGAGGGAAGGAAGGAAAGGAGGGAGAGAGGGAGTGAGGGAAGGAAGAGAAGGAGGAGAGGGGAGGGGAGAAAAGGGGAGGGGAAGGGAGAAAATAAACAAGTTAGGCCCTCATGGCATATACAAAAATTACCTCAAAATGTATTCATGAACCTAAATGTCAAGCTAAAGTTACAAAAACTTCTAGAAGAAAACAAAGAAGGGAATTTCTGTGGTTTTGAATTACACAATACTTTCTTAAATAGCATAACAATAGCATCATCTATAAAAGAGAATATTATTGTTTATATTAATATTTAAACTGCTAAAACTTTTGTTCTTCAAAGGCAGTATCTTTTAAAGACAATATCATATCTAGAATGTGTATTTTTAATACAGTTTATTAATAGGAAAGCAAACAACAATTAAGTATGGGCAAAATATTTGACTAGATATTTAACTAAAGAAATTATACCAATGAGTAAAAAGTATAAGAAGAGATGTTTACCACCTTTAGTCATCAGGGAAGCATAAATCAAAACCTAAGACAAAACTTTGTACTCGTTAGAAAGGCTATGATGGGCCGTGTACGGTGGCTTACCCCTGTAATCCCAGCACTTTGGGAGGCCGAGGTGGGCAGATCATGAGGTCAGGAGATTGAGACCATCCTGGCTAACACGGTGAAACCCTGTCTCTACTAAAAATATTTTTAAAAATTAGCCGGGTGTGGAGGTATGTGCCTGTAGTCCCAGCTATTTGGGAGGCTGAGGCAGAGGTTGCAGTGAGCCAATATCGTGCCACTGCACTCCAGCCTGGGTGACAGTGCGGAGACTCCATCTCAAAAAAAATGGGAAATGGCGTAAGTTCTTTGAAGAAAGTTCAGCAGTTTCTTTAAAAACTAAACATATACTTATCATATGATGCATCAATTCTTCTCCTGTAAATCAGCTCAAGAGAAATGGGAATATATCCACACAAACTCTTGTATGTGAATGTTCATTGAAACATTATTCATGATAACCAAAATCTGGAAAAAATCCAATGTCCATCAACTGGTGAATGGATAAACAAACTGTAGTGTATCCATGCAATGGAATACTGTTTAGGAAAAATTAACAAACTGTTGATGCATACTACAATATGGATAAACTCAAAAACATGATGCCAAACCAAAAAAAAGAGAAAGGTAACTAATTGTAGGAAATTTGTAAGCAATGTCTAGAAGAAGCAAATTTATAGAGATAAAAGTAAGCCAGTGGTTGCCTGCGGTTGGAGGTAGGAGCAGGAACTGACTGCAAATGGGTACAGGTTTGGGGTGATACAGTTTTCTAAAACCACACTGTTGTCATAGATGCACTATTAAATACATTTACTAAAAATTACTGCACTGTATACTTACCAAAAATGTACACATGAACAAACAGGGAACTATCAAAAACGAAGAGGTAGACAACACATTCAAAACATGTATTTTTTTTTCGCTAAGACTTAAAGCTACTGGCTAAAACAAAATGATTCTAACTTAAAAACGAAAGGAACAGTTAAAGGAAGATTCTGTATGATTTTTAACCAAAGGGACTGATTTTTCTCCCTCAGAACCTACAAACCTTTAATAGAACTAAATAAAATCTGATCTCCAATAGGAGGTAACTCTCATTATATTCAGGGCTACAATCTTTCTTGTTAACAAAAATTACATATAGCAAAATAAACACTTTAAGCCTATAGATGATTATTAGGAATACATAATTCATCATGTAATCATGTACAGTCTTTTCTGACTATATAAAATAAAGTAACTATACAGGAACAATGCCATTAAGCCTCCTGTGTGGTTCATTAAAAAAAAATACAGCAATTTTAACACTGTACTAATTTTTTAAAACCCAGAACCAGCATGAACATCACTAATATCTGCATCAAAATATCAGTTTCTCAAATCTACTTTAAAAGGCAATGATCAGGCAGCAAAATTTCTATACATCAAGAGTGTTCAAGTTGAGAACCAAATCAAGAATGCAATCCCATTCACAATAGCTACAAAAAAAATAAAATAAAATACCTAGGAATACATCTAATCAAGGTGAAAGGTCTATGTAAGGAGAACTACAAAACACTGCTGAAAGAAATGTTTGTAACACACAAATGAAAAAACATTCCATGCTCATTCTTTAGAAGAGTAAATATCATGAAAATAGACATCCCAAAGTAATCTACAGATTCAATGCTATTCCTATCAAGATACCATTATCATTTTTCACAGAACTGGAACAAAACTATTCTAAAGTTCATATGGAACCAAAAAAGAGCCCAAATAGCCAAAGCAATCCTAAGCAAAATGAACAAAGCCATAGGCATCGCATTACCTGACTTCAAACTATACCATAAGGCTATAATAACCAAAACAGCATGGTATTATTACAAAAACAGATACATAAACCAGTGGAACAGAATAAAAAACCTGGAAATAAAGCCACACACCTACAGCCATCTGGTCTTCAGCAAAATTGACAAAAAATAAGCAATAGAGAAAGGACTCCCTATTCAATAAACAGTGCTGATACAGCTGGCTAGCTGTATGCAGAAGAACAAAATGGGACCCCTTACCTTTTACCATAAACAAAAATGAACTCAAGATGGATTAAAGATTTAAATGTAATACCTCAAACAGTAAGAATCCTAGAAGAAAACCTAGGAAACACCATTCTGGACACTGGCCTTGGGAAAGAATTTATTATTAAGTCCCCAAAAGCAATTGCAACAAAACAAAAATTGACAAGTGAGACCTAATTAAACTAAAGAGCTTCTGCACAGCAAAAGAAATGAAAAGAGTAAACAACCTAAAAAATTTGAGAACTATTCATCTAATAAACTATGCATCTAACAAAGGTCTCATAACCAAAATCTACAAGGAACTTAAGCAAAAAATAACACTATTAAAAAGTAGGAAAAGGACATGAACAGACATTTCTCAAAACATAAAAGCAGCCAACAAACATATAAAAAAAATGATCAACATCACTATCAGAAAAATGCAAATCAGAACCACAATGAGATACCATTTCACACAGGTCAGAATAGCTATTATTAAAAATTCAAAAACAACAGATGCTGGCAAGGCTGTGGAGAAAAGGGAATGCTTATATGTTGTTGGTGGGAATACAAATTTGTTCTGTCTTTGTGAAAAACAGTTGGGAGATTTTTCAAAGAACTTAAAAAGAGCTACCATTCAACCTAGCAAATGCATTACTAGTTATATATCCAAAAGAAAATAAATTATTCTACTAAAAAGACACTGCACTCATATGATTATTGCAGCACTATTCATAATAGCAAAGACATAAAATCAACCCAGGTGTCCATCAATGCTGGATTGGATAAAGATAATGTAGTACATATATATCCTGGAATACTACACAACTATTTAAAAGAATGCATATCTGGATGCAGCTATGCAGCTGTAAATATGATGCAGCTTGAGGCCATTATTCTAAGCAAACACATACATGAACAAAAACCAAATACCGCATGTTCTCACTTAAAAGTGGGAGCTAAACATTGATACTCATGGACATGGAGATGGCAACAACAGACCCTGAAGACTAGATGGGGAAAGGGGGACAAGAGTTGAAAAGCTATTGGGCACTATGCTCAGGACCTGGGTGAGGGGATCAATCAAACCCTAAACCTCAGCATCATGCAATATGCTTAGGTAACAAACCCATACATGTACCCACTGAATCTATATAAAATTCAAATTATTAAGAAATAGTAAATTACATTAAAAGAAAAAAGAACAATGATCAGAGAGCAGTTCTAGAGAAATGTAAGCCACACACAAATTAAAAATAAAGGTCTCATTCATACTTACCAGAACAGAGTGAACTCCAGATAATTTTCAACTAAGTCATGTCACTGTTCGGCTAATGTATAGAGAAAGCTCTAATGTCAAGTTGTTCAGCACTAAAACTAAAGTTCAATATTTGAAATTCTCTAATAAAATATTATTATCTGAACAAAAAAGAATTGCTCACACTTTCTCAAATTAAATAAAAGTTGAAGTCAAATAATGTATTCTTGATAGCAAAATGAAACTTCTCTTTCAACAGTTTCATTATGGTATGGTAAGATTAATAAATATATTTAAAAACTTTTCAATCATCACCTCAGAAAAAGAGGGGCAACTGTCTACAAAAGATAAAAGAGTATTTTGAAAACTGATTTGGCCACAGAAAACCAGACATCTCCTACTTTATTCTTTGAAAATTGTTTTCCAGCATTTGTTTGTAGTTTCTAATTACTAAGACAAATGAGAGCATATTTCTGGGAATTAAACAAAATGTGTTTTTGTAATGCTTTTCCTCAGTTCCAACCCTGAGAACAAAAGTGAAGAATAACAATGCTATGGCTCTGTCGCTGGGATGATGTATTTCAAATGCTGGGTTCCTTCCAACGTGTTATTAAAGTTCTCTCAAGCGTTGCTACTAAAAAAAAAAATGTCAAAAGAACTCATGTTATTTATTGTTTCTCAAAATTCATTGCTGCTTCAGGTTGTGTCTAAGTTAACATATCCATTTTATTTTGAAAGTCACTGCAAAATGTTCTGATAAATGAACATAAAAGACATTAGTAGATACAGGTAATGAAAACTCGATTCCAAACCTTCATGAATATGACAAAGAGACCAGAGATTTTAAAATGATGATAGTATGTAAATAAAATGCAGATCCAAACAGAGCTCCTATAGAATGTATTACGAGTGGTCTTCTAGTCTTTATTAAGGAGACAAGTAGCAGGGACCAAGGCATATTTTGTGAAGATGTTAGGTGAGCTCAATATTTCTCTAAAATTATCAAACCTACTGATATCTGGTGCTATCTCATATAAGGCAGTAAGTGAATAGGGGACTAAATAGGGAGAATGTTATAGGTGGAAAGAAACACAAATAATAATAGGAGAAGAAGCAATAATGAACATTAAAGCAGTGCTTAACCCTGGGGTCAAAGATGCTAAGAATTGTACATGGATTGTCATTTAATCCTCCCAAATAACTTTCTGAGGTAGGCAGCCTAAACTGTCAGAGAATTATTTTAACTAATTCTTGATGATAGATGAGCCCTTCATGGTAGGTAAGTCAGATTCTCCCCACCTGTCTTTTAAAATGCATCTGAATTCACTGAAACATAGAGATGAAAGAAAGCTTCATGGCCAGGTGCGGCCAGGGATTACACGGCTCACACCTGTAATCCCAGCACCCTGGGAGGCCAAGGTGGGTGAATCACCTGAGGTTGGGAGTTTGAGACCAGCCTGGCCTACATGGTGAAACCCAGTCTCTACTAAAAATACAAAATTAACCAGGTGTGGTGGTGCACACCTATAGTCCCAGCTACTTGGGAGGCTGAGAGAGGAGAATCGCTTAAACAGGGGAGGCAGAGGTTGCAGTGACAGGGGAGGCAGAGGTTGCAGTGAGCTGAGGCTGCATCACTGCACTCCAGCCTGGGTGATACAGAACATGACTCCATCTCTAAAAATAAAAATAACTTTTAAAAAAAGAAATTTTCATGATCAATTGACCTCATATATATGTACATATGCTAAGTATGATTTGTAAAGCAGTAAAAATATTAATTTGTCTAGGTTCATTAATTTCCATGCATAAAACGGAGGCTCAAACATTAAAAAGATTTACTAAGATTACGGTTGTCAGAGACACCTCTCCCCCAGTCTGTTGATACTTTCACCACACATCATGACCTTACATGGCAGAGAAGGAAGCTATGTGCTATTACTCTGATTTCTAACAACGTTATCCACAAACAAGATTCACTCTATACATAGAAGCTTTGTAATTCATATTAGTGGGTTACGTTTACATTGACTAAATATTAACCTGCAAACTGCTCAATAAGCTGCAAAAAACAATCTCAAATTCACCATAATGCCTTGTAATTCAAAAGATCTATGCAATACATTTCCAAATTCTCAGAACAATATTTGATGTAAATGGGGTAAAAGAGATACACAGCGCAAATTAACATGAATTAATTCAGTCTTTATTCTCTGTACTGAATCTGCTGCGTTTAAAAAAAAATAACCAATTCATTCATACTTAATGTTTGACATCTGATACGGAAAGAAGTTGATGAATGGAAGTTGAGTTTAGGGAAGGATGAAAACACAGGAATACTACAAGGGGAAAAGAAGACAGAGAGCGAGAGAGAAGAATATGTGAGGCATGGATGATCAGTTAGAGAAAATTTAGAGGAAACCAAGAGGAATCAAAGCATGGTCAAGCCATCTGGAAGAGTTCTTTTCTAACCTCAAGACTGTTGAAGCCTGCTACTGATTACTATATCAGATGCCCCTAGGTGACATTCTTGCTTCTGATGACCAACCCTTGCATCTTTACAGCTCATTACAGCAAAACCAAGATGCAAATATTTTGGAGGCTAGGACAATCACTTTCTATTCATTTCTATCTCACCACACTGCTCATGAGCATTTTCCACCTCTAGTCATGCAATTAACCTGTGACTGACAACAGGAAATGACGAAGATCATGATTTATCAAAAGCACTGCAGTTCAATCTGCAAATGTTTAACTGTCATACAGCTACAAGATTAGCTCTTGATTTTTTTTATGGCAGAGGTAGTGTTTCACTGGTATTAAATGCACAGATAAAATAGTTAAATTATGAGAGTCTTCAGTGTTAGACTAAGGAATAAATATAAATTATTTTAAAATCGCATTTTCTTATAAAAGCTAACTAAGGAATTAGAGACTTCAGACAACATAGAGGTATACATTAACAAGAAGAGCTATTGGGGGAAAATAATAAACATCAAAGTCAAATTTATCAACAGAAACACAATTTTTACATCTGATTTTTCTTCTTTCCATGTTGTAATAAATTGTAAATTTGAAGCCTGATGACATACTAATTGAAAAATATTATTTATCTGGTAAAACTGTACATGACAACTTTACTGACTATAGTTTCAATCTGGGGAAACGTAACCTCCCAAATGCCCTGTTCTGGCAAACTCAGGTGAGTAAGCAGAAATAAATATAAGGATGAGTGGATTTCTATCCTTATTTTAACTGAAAATCCTGCCTATTGCTTTATTTTTAAACTGCTACTAACATGTTTAAATGATAATTGCATCTCCTCAATGAGCACAGTTCCTTATGGGGGGCCTTGACATTTGAGTCATCGTTTCATTATGTCTATTTCTTACTCTGGTATACAAATTAAATAGAAATACAAGCCAAATGAAATATAAGGGGGAAAAATCTGAAGCAGTAATTTTAAAATGAATTACTTTTTTCTCAAATCTATAAAATATATAAAGTGACAACACTGATAATCATATATTCTAGTTCAAACATATTTCCAAAAATACTAACTTCAATTCTACAGGCCAAAAATGCTTCAAATTCTCCTAGCCAAATACTGTACTTCTATAAAACAGAACTGATAGCTTTGATATTCCCTAAATTAAAGAGGGAGAAAAATGTATTTTAAAGCAACTACAAATGAGAACAAAAATGCACATTTAACAAGTTTCTTCCATTCTAAAGGACTTCAAAATGGGTAATTATTGAACATATATACATGTGTATAAATATATATATATATAATATACACGTGACAAATTTTATTCAAATCATCATCATATGATCAAATAGTAACAATTCATTCAGACTAAAATATTCAGATGTGCCAAACTGGAATCCAGGTCTATCCTTAGATATTTTCAAGTCACTGAACTTACATGATAAAAAACACTGAATTCCTAAATCACCTAATTTAGTCATATTGAATAAATGAGCATCATTCTATCTTTCCCAAATAATTTTTTGTTTTTGTTTTTGAGACAGAGTCTCGCTCTTGTCACCCAGGCTGGAGTTCAGTGGCACAATCTGGGCTCACTGCAGCCTCCACCTCCCAGGTTCAAGCAATGCTCCTGTGTCAGCCTTCTGAATAGCTGGGATCACAGGCACCCATCACCATGCCTAGCTCATTTTTTTGAGTTTTCAGGAGAGATGGAGTTTCATCATGTTGGCCAGGCTGATCTCAAACTCCTGACCTGAGGTGATCCACCCACCTCAGCTTCCCAAAGTTGGGATTACAGGTGTGAGCAACTTTTCCTGGCCATCTCTCTCTAATATTTATTTTAAAACTTTCCATTGAACTTCAAAATTATAAAAATCATCAATCATGAAACTTGTGTTGTATGAAATCCTCAAAAACATGTTAAGCACTGCTTTCAGGGGGCTATTTAATCATTTATTTATTATTACTCCAGAATATGTATAAATTATTTTCACTGAGTCTTCAATTACTTATACAACTTTTCTTTCCTTTAACCAAGAGCAACCTGTCATTTCTAATAGCTAACGGCTTCCCCCAAATGCTTGGAAATAGGCTGAATAGCCTAAAAGATACTCCACCAGAAACTGAATGACTGTACATTCAAATTTTTCTCCTGGAAATTAATGGTTTTTTTTTTAATCATTGAAAGTGTATTACTAAACAGAAAAAGTCATGGTTTCTTTTTCTTTACATTTTATTATTTATTTTAATGTTGACTTTTTAAAATATTTTACCTGAATGACAAAATGTTCATTTAAACCCAGCTATTTTAAGAATTATTTCTGGTATCTTTTCATCAATTATTTATCATTTATAACCCATATTTCCCAAAAGAGATTCAAAGAAATCCACAAACAATTTTCTGGTCTTCACTTTATTCTCTCAACCAGGGATCATGTTCTAAAGCGATGAATTTGTATTTTAATACTAAAATTTAAATAGAAGTCTTGAGATAGTCAATTCTCAACTTTTAGGGAACACATTATTCTGCATATTAAGACAAAAATAGGATGTAAACCAGATGTTCCTAGATTATGACATTTAAAAAAGAACATATTCAAAGTGAAGGTAGCTTTTAGCATATATATTTAAAGATACTGCAGTCACACCCCACAATGTTGAAATGCTGTATTTCTCATAGTTTGACTACAGTCAGTGGAAATATTCATGAGTTTATATTGCTAGGTTTTAGTGAGTGCTATCATTTTTGTAATTGCTATAGCTAGTATTAATAAATGTCTTATTTTTATATGCTGAAATAAATTAATGGAGGAGGCAGACACTATGAAAAATGGCCGGGAATGGGGCCAAATCTTTTTACATACATCCAGGGACCAGTAATCTTCTAAATGGCACTTTATGCTCTCTTGCCTAAATAATTACAAGTACAGCCAGCATGTAATTTACTGAAATAATTATCCACTCTTCTAGTTCCCATCACCCATCTCAAGCCCATAGCCACTTACCTTGTCTTTATTTTCAAAACCAGAAGCCTCGGGCTTGGTTCTAATCACAAATGGGGTAGACAGTCGCAGCAGGACCCTTTCAAAGGTGGCATTAACCTTTGGAGACACAATCTCAAAGCAGTCCTCAAACTTGAGCACTTTGTGAGTATCACACCGAAGCTGCTTCCTTAGACCTTCCCCCAGCTGAAGGATTGACATGCTGGGGTCAAACATCAAGTGGAAAGGGAAGGCTCTGCAGAAGGTGTTGATGCTAATTCTGAGGTCCGCAGGAACTTGGGAAGTTCCCTGTGGAAGGTTCTTTGTGATATTAGTATTTTCACATTCTTTGATAAGGAAAGTAAGACAGCTACAATTGCCTGGGTTTGAGCCATCAGAGCACAGCTTCTCATTTGCAACCTGTTCCACTTCCACGTCCAGCCGATAGATCTTCTTTCCTGCGGCCTTAATCATCCCCAGCATTGCAAACCCCACAATATGGTGAGGGTGGAAGTAATGGAGCATGAGAGTACCTTCAGGGAGCTCTTTGCATAGGAAAGATGGTGACTCCAGAGTGGCCTGTTTTCCAAAAGAAGTTCTAATGTGTTCCAACAAAGCATCAAAGCCGTTAAAAAAATCCTGCAAAGTGCCACCTACAGCTCGAAGGACTCTCTCATTCTCATCAAAGCATATATTAAAGAACTCTTCACCAAATCTTTCTTGAATTTCCTCAAACTTCAAACCTAGAGGTAAATGGGAAGTAAATGTTAGTGAAGTTTAATATAAATAATTGAATTTATAGCTTTTTAAAAGCTTATCAAAAGAGGTAACTACTGAATGAAGTGACAAAGGTTATGTTTCTTGGACCCACAAATTTCCACATAAGTTAATGCACTCAAATCAGAAAAAGTAAATTTCAGTTCATCTTCGGGATGCTTCTAAAATGTTAATGAACAACCTTGTTATTTGTTTTTAAATAGACTATATATTTTTAGACCAGTTTCGGATTCACAGCAAAATTGAGCAGAAGGCACAGTTATTTCCCATATCTCTGCCCCCACACACGCACAGCCTGCTCCATTATCACATCCTCCACCAGAGTCGTACATTTATTACAATCTGTGAGCCTACATGATGCATTATTATCATCCAAAGTCCATGGTTTACATTAGGGTTCGCTCTTAACACTGTCTATGCTGTGGGTTTAAACAAATGTATAATGACATGTATACACTATTATCATAGCACATAGAGCATTTTCACTGCCCTAAAAATCCTCGGTTTATCCCTTCCATCCCCCTAACTCCCAGAATGTCAACTTTTTAAATGCTGCTAATCTAGCTGTTCACCTTTCAGTAGCCTTGCAGTAGTTATCACAAATATATTTTTCTTTTTCTTAATGACTTCCCCATTCTTCATAGAATATCCAAGTTGCCTACATATTATATCCACATACCATCCATGTTATCATCTTACTTCTTACCAAAATACATGTATTAAGTGGAAAATACAAACCAGAGAGGAAATCTATGGCACATGAGCGAAGAGAGGCATCAAGCTATCTGGTGGAAATAAAAGTTTTACATTAGCAATCTCTGGGAAAGTCATGCAGGTCAGCTAGACCTCAGGGAAAAGGAGACAAAACAAGAAAATAATAATGGCAGAACTACAGAGTGATTTGCATTCTTTCATCCACGAAAGTGAGGGCAGCCAAGAAAGGAGTAGGAATCTGATGAGACAGAATTAAAGATGTTTTCTCCATATATAATCACTCCCTGATCCCCTGGCAAAAGGAATTCCACCTTATAGTACTGGATATTCTAATGAAAAATAATTAAGTGTACATGATGTGTTATATAGTAATAAGAACCAGGATCACCTGTGATCCCAAGATCCACCCTTGAGGACGATCTGAGGAAAAATGAGGGAATTTATGTGCCATGGAGGACTGTAACACATATAAAAGATTTTGGTCTGCATATTAAAGACAGCTTCTACCTAAAGTCACTCCATTGCTTCTCCTTTAACATTGGTTGAAATCAATACATGTAGTTTACATATTCATATTTTCTTACCCCATTTACTTTATCTCATTAGGAAGTTCTACAAATCAAGCAGAACTGGAAAAACACAGGTCACTTTGCTAGTGCCCTGTTAGAGTGCAGAGCAATCTAGACTGTCTATGGCTTAGATGCTTTCCCACCTTTATCATTCCCTGAGTGTTCCTCCCAACCGGCAGTGAAGCAAAAGAACAGAGTCAATAATATTATTTTTAAACTAGAGTCAAAGCCCATCTAATATTCTTTAAGAGGTTACTACAGAGTCTAAAAATTGTGGTAGCCAAGAAATCATTTTGACAAAGAACTTCTTAAAATCAATGTGATAGGAAAATGAGTAGAAAACCTAAGTGAGAAAGAGTCTCTTTATTAATAAGCATTTCACATTAATTTGGGTCTCATGGATTGGATGCTCAAGACTCGCTGAGAAAGTCACCTATTAAGATAAAAATATCACCACTCATCTCACATTGCCAGGTTACAAGACTGCTCTTCAACATACATTGCATTCACTAACAATGTCAGCCAGAATTGATAATAATAGTACTTATCTGTCCAGTTCTCTAGTGTAGAAAACAAGATAAATAATATTCACTGCCATTTGGCTCTTTTTCTGACTGCTCTGTTGAAAATGCTTTCATAAATACTTAACCCAATATACACTGTTTTCTCCTTATCTTACTTAACCTTGTTTGCTGTTTTTCCTTTAATTTGACACTATTAATCATCTCTTCCTCCTATCTTTTGGCTTATCAAACGATACTCTCCTGGTTTGATTATTATCTGTCTGAACATTAATTCTCACTTTCTTCACTAAAACTTCTTCCTATGCCAAATCCTTACATCACCATCACTATACCTAGAAAACTCTAACATACAAATTAAATTTATATACACATTCAATGACAGTCCTCTCTTGCTATGAAATCTACCAGTTATGAAATTCTTATTAAAAACTAAATACAGAGTAAATAAAAATTCCTATAAACTGACCATATATGCTGAACTACAGTATTTCGTGTGCCATTGAAGATATTTCATGGATTGCTTCTAAACTTCGAAGAATTATATTTTCAAAAGATTTAGGGTCCATATGCATTGATGAGAAAAAGAGAAGTTCTTCTAACTTGCATTTCTCATAACATTGAAAATGCCCTCACAGTTATCATGCACACAAATGTAAAGATAATACAGTAAGCTTATGTTCTGTTTCTAATGCCAGGATCTCAAACACTCATAATAACAAGTAAGTTCACCACAGGCAACAAAATAAAAACTACTCTATGCACAGCAATCTCTCAACCAGAAACCTTGCTGCTCTATAAAGGACCATGGTACCACAATGATTGCACATTTTCAAATGACGATGCTAAGGAATACCAGAAGCTAAAGTCACTTTCGTATCACTAAAAAAGTTGAATTTTTTGAATATTCTATTAAAATATTATGCATGACAATTCTATGTAAACCTTTAATATTCAGTTAACTGATAAAGATTTGTATTCCCACAACTGCTAAACTCCAGAAGATCAGAAAAGAAGAAAATAAATTCTTAGATTTGAAAAGATTAAAACCAAGAAAAGATTACTTCAACTTTAACAAATATACTACAAGTCAATAGCCAAGACTTTCATTTTAAACCTAACCTCAAAATTCAGAAAGCACAGACAAAGTGATTCAATTCAGACAACTGATGCAATTCTGACTCCCAAGGTTCCACCTACGATTGACGCAAACTCCCTACTTACAGTAAATCACTTGAAACATATAGACAATGCTCATCGCCTCACATCACAAGATTCTATGACAGCTTGACATTTGGGTCTATAAGAATACACTTCCTCAAGGGTCAAAATTTATAACAAAACTGCTCTTATTAATGCATAAGTTAAGTTAGAATTTTAAACTACGGTTAATTCATCTCTTTAAAAAAGTGAATAGCATAAATGCTGGCATCCTATAGCTGTAAATAAAATAGAACCTGTTCCTTCATGACCTGGTGCTGTTGTCTGTCATCTGCTATCCCACCACACTTCAGATGGCATTTCTTGAGGACAAGGACATTGCCCTATTTATGTCTGCATATCTATCACTGGCATAATGCCTGATACCTGGAGAATAAGCTTTTTTATTTGAGAAGAAGTCTGGCTCTGTCACCAGGCTGGGGTGCAGTGAAGTGATCTCAGCTCACTGCAACCTCTGTCTTCCAGGTTCAAGCAATTCTGTTGCCTCAGCCTTCCAAGTAGCTAGAACTACAGGTACACACCACTATGCCCAGCTAATTTTTGTATTTTTAGTAGAGACAGTGTTTCACCATGTTGGCCAGGCTGGTCTCAATTTCTTGACTTCGTGATATGTCTGCCTTGGCCTCCCAAAGTGCTGAGATTACAGGCATGAGCCACTGTGCCTGGCCAAGAATAAGCATTCTTTCAAAGAAAGCATTCATTTAAGTATTTGTTTGGTGAATATTACTAACCTGTTAAGTTGCACTTGTGCCACATCTAAGGATATGAAGACAAAAAGACACATTATTTTCTCTCACAGGCCCCTACAGAACAGTAAATTAGATTGTGGTTGGGCTACAACAGAGGTACACAGTAGTACCTAGGGAAGTGCAGGAAGAAGAGCATCTACCTCTCCTCAGGGAGACAATGTTTGAAGGGAAACTTGAATAAAAGAGCAGGGTAGGCCGGGCACAGTGGCTCGTGCCTGTAAACCTAGCACTTTGGGAGGCCAAAGCAGGCTGATCGCTTGAGCCCAGAAGTTCAAGACCAGCCTGGCCAACATGGTGAAGCCCAGTTATCTACAAAAAACACAAAAATTAGCAGTCCACAATGGTATATGCCTATAGTCCATAGACTCAGGATGTTGAGGTTTCAGTGAACCACGATCATGCAACTGTACTCCAGGCTGGGCAGCGAAGTGAGACCCTGTCTCAAGAAAAAAATAAAATAAAAGCAGGTGTTCCCAGCCTGGGAAACATTGCAAAACCCTGTCTCTACTAAAAATACAAAAAAGTAGCCAGGCATAGTGGTGCAGGCCTGCAGTCCCAGCTACTCTTGAGGCTGAAATGGGAGAATCACCTGAGCCCAAGGAAGTTTAGGCTGCAGTGAGCTGTGACTGCACCTCTGTACTCCAGCCTGAAGGACGGTGAGACCTTGTACTGAAACTAATTGGTCCCAGGTTTAATATCTGAATGACAAATGATCCATACCCAAAACCCCCACAACACAAGGTTACCTATATAACAAACCTATATATGTACTGCTGAATTTAAAAGTAAAAAAAAAATCTGTGAACATATGCTTTAAAATACACATCAGATATAAATTTGGTAATGAGGATGAGGCCAACCCCTATCTGAATACTCTGAGACAAATTTTTTCACCTAGTAACTACAACTAACAGGTGCAGTATCATAAAAATACACTACAAAACTATCAATATTACCCCTTCCTTTCACATCACAAAGCAAATGTCTGTGTCTTTCTTATAAAATAACAGATAGTCCCTTGTAGTATTTGTTCTGTGATCCTTCTATTTTCCATAAACATATTTAGAAAACAACTTCTAAAACACTATAATGTAGAATGAGAAGAAAGAAACCAATGGAGGAAGGACTATAACTAAATGAATTACAGAGAGAATTTCCCCTGAACTATGGAAAATCCTGAATCTGCAGATGGAAAGGGCATAAATTGCAACCAGGATTGATTAGAAACACACACAAACACACACACACATGCACACACATTCCTAGGAACATCTGGTTGGATTCCCGAAAAACGAAAAAAAAGAAACAGAGATAAAGATCTTTTAGTTGCAAGATAAAACATTTTTTAAAAAATTACTTTTCATCTGCAACAATGAAAGTTAGACGATGAGAGAAAAATATAGGTGAGATACAGACAGAACTGAAACTTAAAAGTTTATTACCCAGTCCAGATATCTGTCAAAGATTCAGAGATTTCAATACTCAGTGAAACATCTTAGAAAATGAGAAAACACTTTAATCAAACAACAAATCACTCAGAATGAAGGAATAGAGGAATCCGGTTAAGAGAAGAAGAGAAAAGCAGACATATTAGTTAACAATGAACCTTACAATGCACACATACACACACGCTTTCTGATGTATGTGTACATATACATCATATACAAATGGGTATATACATACAAATATCCATGCATTATATACATATTAGACATATATTATGGATAATGACCTATTATCTGGACATTTGTAGTACGAACACTAATTTAAAATTACTGATACTTAGAAAAACTACCAAACTACCTCAAGGTAAATTTTATTCGTATTCTGAAACTAAGTAACCTCAGCAAAACCCAGGCGTTGGATGGTGGGCAGAGGGGAGAAAGAAGAGAGGAGAAAAATAAACCTACTCTAAAAGTTTCTTCTTAATGGAACTTGGGGGAAGAGGAATAATTTAATCTTAAAAAGGAAATAATTGATATTTTCTTTTAAAATAATAAAAAACCCATGAGTCTAATTTTACAAAGAGAAAAAGGAAGATAATTAATAATGAAATGAAAAATTAGAGAACTCTCCAATTACAAGGTCAGCAAAAGACCACAAACAAAAACAATATAAAATAAATATGATAAATCAAGAAAATCATATACATCATGGATTAAAGTAAATGTAAATGAATAAATTATCCCATTAAATGAGAAAACCCTCACTCTCTCTATAAGAACTGTACTTATAAAAGGTAATTAAAAAATAAAAGGTTGAAAATGAATCAGCAGGCAAAGAATTCCAAGAATCTCCAAGAAATAAAGCAGGAATGGAGGGGCAATATTAATATCAACAAGGTAGAATTAAGGGGAGAAGTGATAAACAGAATAAAGAGAGACAAAGCAAAACAAAATTATAATTTACAAAGAAGACCTAAGAGGTAAAAAAAATCAAGCAACATTGTAGCTAAATATATAAAGCAAAAGCAATAAGGAATTAATTGCTACTGGGGTTTCTTTTTGGAGTGATGAAAATGTTGTAAAACTGATTGCAGTGATGCTTGTACAACTTTGTGAATATATTAACAACTATTGAATTGTATACTTTTATTGGGTAACTTACGTGTATGGTATGTAAATCATATTTCAATAAAGCATTATATATTTTCAAAATTAAGAATCAAAGAAGAACTCTACATAACTACAATTACAGTAGGAAACATTAATACATGTGTCTCAGGACCAAGGTATCTAATGAATAAATCAGCTAACTCATAGAGAAATTAAATAAAATTATATACAATAGAACAATGAAGATAAAAGAAAACCTTGATAAAAATAAAATTTTTGTGGAATACTTTAATGTGTCCTTTTGAGAAACCAAAATATCAACAATAAAAAGCAAAATCAGATAAATTAATGTTAATAAAGAACAAAAACTAATGAAAAGGTAAAGTCAGATAAATAAAATTTAATAGCAAAAGCAACAAACTCAAAACATATGTTTATGTACATATGTATCGATGTATATAAAATTACAAAAATTGCTCACTTAACCACAAAAACCCCACAAAATATTTTAAAGATTTTGCAGATCACATTTTTAATAACAATAAAAAATTAATAAACGGAAATAACAAAAAGGTGGCATATATATCTGAAAGTTAAGCAATACATTCTCTTGGATTATAGAGAAAGTCAAAATTTGAATTATAACTATTAGAAATCAATAAAAAGAAGCCTAAATCATATATAATTCTGAGGTACAACAAAACTATACTCAAGGAGAATGTATGCCAGAAATGTTTTCAGCAACAAAAATAAATAAGTAAATAAAGAGCTTCCAAATTAAGAAAACTGTAATGAGCTTAAGGAAAACAAAAAACTGAGAGTAGGAATTAATAGATAAAAGCTGAAATTAAGAAAGGAAAAAACAAAATTGGAATAAGAATACATAAGCACATATTAAGACAAAATAAATAAATCAGAAAAGAACCATGCAACTTTCTGTGAATAAAGGTGTAAATGAAATGGAAATGGTTAAGTATCTGGCAAAGTATAAATAACCAAAGTTGACCCAAGAAGAAATAGGCAACCTGAGTTCTGGCTAGTAATTAGAAATATATATATACATGTATACATATATATATATACACACATATACATGTGTATATATGTATACAATTGCAACATTTTAAAAATATTTTCAGGCCACAGAAAAAAGTTAAAATCACTCAATTCTTTATTAATCCCATATAACTTTATGTCAAAACCAGATATAGTACACTAAAACCAATTTCTTATATTTGCTAAAATAGTAGCAAATATTTGCTAAAATAGTAGCAAATAGAATCTAGCAATCTAATTCATCATGACCAAGTTGGATTTATATCAGAAATGAAACACTGGTTCAGCAGTAGAAAATATATCAGCATAAATTATATTTATAAAATTAAACAAGAAAATAATATGATCATATCAGTAGAATCTGAAAAGTCTGAGATTCAATCATCTTATTAAGCATTTTGAATAAAACAGGGATATAAAGAAACTGTTCAAATACAATAAAAGCTCTTTTCCAAAAAACAGAAGCAGCTATTCCAAATAGTGAAATACTAAAAACATTTCAACTAAAATCAGCAATTTAACAAGTATGCTTGCTATTATCGTGTTTTCAGTATTATCTTGGAGGTTCTAGAAAATACTGTGAGATATGAAAATAAAATAATCAGTATACACACAGCAAAAAAGCATAAAATTATATCTTTTTGTTGAAGTAAATCTGTGTATGTGAGAAGTTTTAATATACCACAGAATAGTATTTCAATTCAAAGGGGAAAGAATGGTTTACTTAATAAATGGCACTAGCCATCTGGAAAACAATAAAATTAAATCCCATCTCATGCCTCAAACAAAATCAAATTCCAGATCAATTAAAATCTTAAAATGCAAAAGACAAAGCAATAAATATTTTAGAAGATCTAGGGGACTGTATGTATGCCTTAACCAAAACAAGCACACATATAAAAAAGATGTAAAAAGATATTTGATTTTATAGCATATAAAGCTAAGCTAAAACTGTCAAAATAATGTAGAATATGATTTTATTTTAATAAAATTATGAGAGTGTGTATGTGTTGTGTGTACATTCATAATGCATCTTCCCTGACATTCTGCTAGTCTCTCTATGCTAAATACCACTACTTTGTTTTAGGCCACCATGATCAACATTCTAGAATTATACACCTTATCATATTGTTTCTCTGTAAAGCCCTCCCATGACTGTTGCCTTCGGAATAAAGTCCAAAATCAGCAAGGCTTGGTTTAGCTTTTACTTACTAGCCCGTCCTTCTCTCTCTCAATCCCCCGTTCCACACTTCTACACCAGTCATTATGAACGACTTTGAGTTTCCTGAACATGCTCAACAATCTCTCTGTCATCTACATGCTTCTGTACATGCTGGTTGTGTGTTCTGTTTTGTTTTCTAACAAGGATTCTATTCTCCTACCTACCCCACTTAGCTAGTTCTCCACTTCACTCATCTTGCATATCTTCAAACTTCCTTCATAACGCTTTCCTTGACACTCCCAGAGTGAGATAGATGTCTCTACTTTTTAGACTTCCAAAGCACCTTGTGGTTACTCCCATCCTAGTATTTCCTACATAATAGCTGCTAATGTGTCCAATCCCTCAACCAGACTTAACTCTTTAAGAGTAATGTCTTGTTTACTATTTACTTATTTCTTAATTTAAAAACAAAAATTAAAAAGGAACACCTCTCTCTGTCTCCATTCTGGGCACTGGGGATACAATGGTGATGGAAACAGAAATGGGCCTTACCCTTATTGAGCTATGTGATGGAATCATCCAATAATCATACACAGACCCCAACAACTGTACTAATAGATACAATGACAATGGCTGTTTTGAGGATAAGGGGCAGAATGCTATGAAAGCACGTAACAGGGGCCTAATGTAATCTCTTGGGTCAAAGATAGCTTCCCTTAAGAAGTAACATATCTGAAGGGAAAGGAACTGTCAAGTAGGCAGCCAAGAAAGAAGTAGATAGACAGGGGAGGAAGAAAACCATTCCAGACTGAAGAAACATATTATCTAAGGTCCAGGAAAAGAAACTATGGAGTGTTAGCGAAACTAAATGAAGACCACTATACTAACCCTAATTTTTGGTACCATGCCTTGTCTGTGGTGAATCTATAAAAGAACAAATCAATTAATGAATGAAAAATAAATATATCTGGGTGTGACTGATCATATGTCTGTGATAGTATATGTAGTGGACATAAATTCATATACGTGTGCATATGTGATTTTTCCACTGCTATATTTTGTCCCCTTCGATATTCACTGGCAGGCCTTTTTTTTTTTTTTTTTTTTTTTTTATACTGAGTTTCACTCTTGTTGCCCAGGCTGGAGTGCAATGGCACGATCTCAGCTCACCACAACCTCTGTCTCCCGGGTTCAAGTGATTCTCCTGTCTCAGCCTCCTGCGTAGCTGGAATTACAGGCATGTGACTGGCAGACCTTTTAACACTAACTTGGGCAAGTTATGCCAAATGACAAATTTAACAGGTGTGAATGCTTATTATCTCACATATTCTTGTTCTTTTGCCAATGAAGAGCCACAGGTGTTGAGTGCTAAGAAGTGGGCAGCTTCAGAGCAGCACATGTCTAATCAGGCAGCCTTCTCAGGCCTCTGTGCTATGCCTGCTATCAGATGCTGGCCACCTGGCAGGTGGCGAAAGGCTCATCACATTCACCAGTCTTCCTTCCCCAGCACCCTGGAATATCGCCAGCGAAGATACAAAGCCAGCAGCAGCCCAGCAGCAGTGGGGTGCAGAGTCAAAGAATGAGCAGACATGAGCTAATTACAAAGAGGAGCTGCAGGAGCACCTGCTTTAACCCTGTGCCCACACCTGGCCCCTTCTTCTGGAATGCAATCTGCCACGCTGAAAACCGGGCAGTGGCTCCCAAGCTTTGGAATCTCCCTGCAGATAAGTATTCTCATCATTTCTCACACTCATACGTTCTACCCGTCTCTTACCTGCTGGTGAAGAAGGTGGAGGAGATTACTTTGATATACACAGATTCTGGTTTTTGCTGATAATGACTGGCCCTGTTCAAATTGGAGGCCACAAGAGAGGAAGCAGGAGGGCACGATCTCCACATGGATGGATCCTCAGAGGGCTTACTCAGAGCTGTTAATTAATGTCAATGCCTTTTTCACCGTCACATTTGTTTTTTATTTCTTATAAAAAGAATGAAAGACATGTGCAGAATGTGCAAGGTTTTTACCTAGGTATAGTGTGCTGTGGTACCTTGTGCACCTATTTACCCATCCCTCCCCGCAACCTCCAACAGGCCATGGTGTGTGTTGTGCCCCTCTCTGTGTCCATGTGTTCTCAATGTTCAACTCCCACTTATGAATAAGAATATATAGTGTTTGGTTTTCTGTTCTTGTGTTAATTTGCTGAGAGTGATAGCTTCCAGCTTCATCCATGTCCCTTGCAAAGGCCACGATCTCATTCATTTTTATGGCTGCCTAGTATTCCATGGTGTATATGTACCACATTTTCTTCATCCAGTCTATCACTGATGAATATTTCGGTTGGTTCCATGTCTTTGCTATTGTAAACAGTACTGCAAGAAACATACATGTGCATTTGTCTTTAAGTAGTATAATTCATACTCCTTTGAGTATATATCCAGTAATGGGATTACTGGGTCAAATGGTACTTCTGGTTCTAGATCCTTGAGGAATCGCCACACTGTCTTCGACAATGGTTGAACTAATTTACACTCCCACCAACAGTGTAAAAGTGTTCCTATTCCTCCACAGCCTCACCAGCATCTGCTGTTCCTAGACTTTTTAATAATTGCCATTCTAACTGG